>OX359290.1:24970665-25205665 GCA_947179395.2 Pulicaria dysenterica | reverse complement strand
TATGACTATTGTTCACCCAATGGTCACGTGAATGTAAAGTTTGTGTGGTGTTTTGTAATATTCAGTCACACAAAACATTTTAATTTTGAGATTTAGTCACATAGTTGTAATTAAAAAGTGACCAAAAGTGTTTAAAGGTGTGACCATATGCTTTTTAAAGTCAAATGAATGTCTATTTCGTGTGACTATTGTTCACCTAAACGTCACATGAATTTAATATTTGTGTAACGTTTTGTAATATTCAGTCACACATGGCATTTTAATTTTGAGGATTTAGTCACATAGTTGTAATTAAAAAGTGACCAAATGTGTTAAAATGTCTAACCATATGCTTTTTAAAGTCAAGTGAATGCTATTTCGTGTGACTATGGTTCACTCAATGGTCAAAAAATTGTAATGTTTGTATGGCGTTTTGTAATATTCAGCCACACAAGGCATTATAATTTTGAGGATTTAGTCACATAGTTGTAATTAAAAAGTGACAAACTTTGCTAAAATGTGTGAACATATGCTTTTTAAAGTCAAGTGAATGTCTATTTCGTGTGACTATTGTTCACCCAAACGTCACATGAATTTAATATTTGTGTGACGTTTTGTAATATTTAGTCACACATGACATTTTAATTTTGAGGATTTAGTCACATAGTTGTAAATAAAAAGTGACCAAATGTGTTTAAATGTGTGACCATATGCTTTTTAAATTCAAGTAAATGTGTATTTCGTGTGACTATTGTTCACCCAATGGTCACATTAATGTAATGTTTGTGTGGCGTTTTGTAATATTCAGTCACACAAGGCATTTAAATTTTGAGGATTTAGTCAAATAGTTGTAATTAAAAAGTGACCAAAAGTGTTTAAATGTGTGACCATATGCTTTTTAAAGTCAAGTAAATGTGTCTTTCTTGTGACTATTGTTCACCCAAACGTCACATGAATTTAATATTTGTGTGACGTTTTGTAATATTCAGTCACACATGGCATTTTAATTTTGATGATTTAGTCACATAGTTGTAATTAAAAAGTGACCAAATGTGTTAAAATATGTGACCATATGCTTTTTAAAGTCAAGTGAATGTCTATTTCGTGTGACTATTGTGCACCCAATGGTCTCATGAATGTAATGTTTGTGTGGCGTTTTGTAATATTCAGTCACACAAAGCATTTTAATTTTGAGGATTTAGCCACATAGTTGTAATTAAATAGTGACGAAATGTGTTAAAATGTGTGACTATATGCTTTTTAAAGTCAAGTGAATGTCTATTTCGTGTGACTATTGTTCACCCAATGGTCAAATGAATGTAATGTTTGTATGGCGTTTTGTAATATTCAGTCACATAAGGCATTTTAATTTTGAGGATTTAGCCACATAGTTGTAATTAAAAAGTGACCAAATATGCTAAAATGTGTGACCATATGCATTTTTAAGTCAAGTGAATGTCTATTTCGTGTGACTATTGTTCACCCAAACGTCACATAAATTTAATATTTGTGTGACGTTTTGTAATATTTTGTCACACAAGGTATTTTAATTTTGAGAATTTAGTCACATAGTTGTAATTAAAAAATGACCAAAAGTGTTTAAATGTGTGACCATATGCTTTTTAAAGTCAAGTAAATGTGTATTTCATGTGACTATTGTTCACCCAATGGTCACATGAATGTAATGTTTGTGTGGCGTTTTGTAATATTCAGTCACACAATGCATTTTATTTTTCAGGATTTAGTCACATAGATGTAATTAAAAAGTGACTAAAAGTGTTTAAATGTGTGACCATATGCATTTTAAAGTCAAGTAAATGTGTATTTCGTGTGACTATTGTTAAACAATGGTCACATGAATTTAATATTTGTGTGGCATTTTATAATATTTAGTCACACAACGAATTAAGAAAACAGTGGCCGAAAGTGTTAATAAGTGTGACCATATTATGTGAAGGCACCTTTTAGTCACATTTCAGAAATCAATAATTGTGTCACAGTATGAATTATATATATATATATGTATATATATATATATATATATATATATATATATATATATATATATATATATATATATATAACAAAAATAACAAAACTAATTCGAATTACACAACAAATTGGAATGTATATAAGTAAACGAAATACATAATCGTAATAAAATAAAATTGTACACTATCATACTTTTATCGAGTTATACATTTAACAATCACAGATCCAAATTTTTTTGACTCTTTAAGTTGGGCGCCACTTTTTTTGTAATGCTATCAGTTGTCACATAAACACCTTTGCGCTTTGTTTGTAATTTAGGTGCAATTGTGTTCTCGCCAATCTTCTCTACCGTATTTGGTGGTGTAATTTCCTATAGAAAATAAAATCCGCATGTATAAAACATTACATTAAATATGAAGAATACTATATATAGCTAGGTTGATAAAACAGATACCGTTTCATCAAAAATAACTTGTTCCATTGGCCATGCGAAAAATCCACCTACTGCGTCCTTGACTGTTTTGAAACCATTCTTTCCAACGTCCGGTATGCATGCTGCATCCACTAACGATTGGTCAATTGAAACTCTGTAGCAATTCTTTGGAAGTGGTGCGTAATGAAGAGTTTGTTTTGCATCAGTCTTGTATACAGTTCCCAAAGCAATAACACTTGTTCTCTTTGAGTGCACAACTTACACTTAATTTCCTGAAAAACACACAATGATAAGAACAAGACAGCTACACAACACAGAATGATCCGCTAATGCAACAAATTAAGATCTATCAGCTATTTAAACTATAGAATATAATAAACAAATGATCAGCTAGACAAAACACAATGATCAGGTGATAGAACAAGACAGCTGATCACACAATCACACATCAGCTTATCACACAAACACACAATATATGAACATGTGGAAATACATACTTGTACTGATTGTGGAGCTATATTTTCTTGCGACTCAGAGTCTCGACGAAGAGACGTGTTTCTTTGTGATCCAAGATTTTTGTTAGATTTGACAGTTTTAACCTTTTCCTATATGTATAAAACACGTTAATTAAACGCGACATGTATGTAAAATTCAAAAATCACAGGGGGATATATACAGGGTAAAATTACTTACAATTGTTTCCAGTTTGTTGTTAGAAGTTGCAAGTCCATTAGACTTCTGAATGCTCGCCTCCATCTCACATACAACATCATCACTTAACCGTGTTTTGCCTCCATCTCCATTAGACAGCTGCAATAGAAATTAAGAAATGCATTTGTTAGCACACACAATGTAAATGTTAGCATAATTGGAAAAAAGTATTTCCTTTGATGTCAAAGACCGTATCATCTTCTCTTGTGCCTTCAACTGACCACTCAGATGAGCAAGCATTCCTTTTGTTTCTGTCACCTCATTGGACAAATTCTGGATTACTACTTCCTTTTCTTGACGCTCACGTCTCTCATTATCGAGTTGACATTCAAGTAACGCAATTCTTTCATCTAATACTTGTCTGTTTCGAGGAAGATCAAAGTACTTATTGTATGTCACTCCACCTCCAACTCCTCTTGCATAACCTCCCTTTTCCTTACCAAATACAACTGTCAGGGCATCAGTGCCCTGACCAACCTGCAAGGTTCCTTCTTTGATCTTGTCCTCGGTATCAATCTGTATATATGGAAAATAAGTTATTATATATATCAAACTAAACATAAAGTTATAATAAAATATGCAGTCATACTTACAATTTTATCTCCCACTGATTTAGTCTCATAGCCTTCCTTTCAACCACATTATACAATGCGGGGGTTCTTTATCAGGTTGGATTTCTTTATTTTTTATCTTATAAGCATCAAATACATACAAAATGTAAAGTTAAACCAAGTTCAAATACGTAATAAATTATAATATATTATAACATTTTACCATTTTCTCTTTGACTTGTACGTATCCACCTCGTCCCATTGTATGCTGATAAACAGACTTGGAGCGCGCCATTTTAGTTGCAGTTGACTTTTCCTTATTACAACACAAATGCATTAGGTGTTTAGATGCAAACAAAAAATTATGAAAAGATATGGACTTAAATAAAAAATGACAAATTAAAACCTGGTATTCCTCTGAGCTCGTATACTTCACAAAAGCGACCCAAGCTGGTGCTTCAACAATCGCACTATATTTCTCCGGGACTTCATTTAATTTTGAAGGTGTATTTTGATAGAGCAATATGTATGTTTGTCTCATTTTCCTTTTGAAATCTGGTAGAAGTCCACCAAGACGATGCATTTTTACGTTTCTACGACTCTCGTGAACATCAAAAAATTGCTGTAAAAAATAATCAACACAATGTTGTAATTTAGTTTCACATAATGTAAATGCAGAAGGATAAAGGTAGTTATATCATGTATACCGTGATTTCATCCCAAAGTTTATCTCTTGCTTCTGGATCCACCTTCTTCCAGGATAAAATCTTCAAACCTATATGCTCACGAACCACGTCTCCCAAAAAAACTTATAAACAATGCTCTATTTGGCCCTGATATCCTATTCATCACATCGAAGGTTACCAGAAGCTTTGGTCCACAAGGTTGGCCATATTCTTTGCGAAACTTGGATAACCTGGTTATGCCACTCTTAACTACAAGTTTGTCAATCAGAGAGTTTTCGTTGTTATGATCTTCCACCTCATCATCAGTGTAATCCTCTGATACATATCCAAGAATGTTGTCTCCCATATCATGTTTAAGAAGATGATGGTCCTGTTCATCGACTTGAGCAATTTCCATATTTCTTGAGTAGAGAATTGTAAAAGGGAAATATTAGAATTGTTAATTAGTTGTTTAGGAATCAATCGAACAGGAAAGAGTTTAAAATTTTTCAATTGATTTTTTGTTATAGAATATATACAACACGTCTTCATGATTGGCAAAAATGTGTTAAAAAATTCAAATAATTGGTTGCCGGGAGAACGAAAGTTTTGAAAATTTTTCATTCTCTAATCGGCAATAATTGAAATTTAAGGAAACTGAATAGTCGGAATTACCTTTTTTTTTAAATTTCAGAAAACTGAATTGTCTTTTTTTGAAAGTAAAGTTGAAAATTTTAGCTCCAAAGGCCTAATTAAATAAGAATTTAATTTTTTACAAGGCGTAATTAAGAATATTCAAAAATTTCAGGTGACTTTAATCTATAATATATAAAATTTTAGATAATATAATTATAAAATTAATTTTAGATAATATAAAATTTAGACAATTGGTAATTAACATGGGTCATGGGTCACGTGTATTGGGTTATGACTAAAAACAAGACAGTAATATGGTTCATGTGTAATATGGTTCATGTTCATGTTTCATGGTTACTACCACCGTGACCGGTGACAATCGGTAATTAATAAGTGTAATGGGTCACGGTTAATTAATATGGTTCATGTGTCATGGTTGGGTTTAGAGTTTAAGGTTTAGGGTTTAGGGTTTAGGGAGGTTATGACTAAGAACAAGACAATAATATGGTTCATGTGTAATATATTTCATGTTCATGTGTCATGGTTACTACCATCCTGACTGGTGACAATCAGTAATTAAGAAGTGTCATGGGTCACGATGAATTAATATGGTTCATGTGTCATGGTTAGGGTTTAGGGTTTAGAGTTTAGGGTTTAGGGGACCCTAAACCCTAACCATGACACATGAATCATATTAATTAACCGTGAGCCATGACACTTAACCCGTAACCATATATGACCAATAAACCCATAGCCATAACCATAACACATAACACCTAAACCATAAACCCGTAAAACTTAACCACTAGCCATATATGCTCGAGCAATAAACCCATAACCATAACCCCTAAATCATAAACCAATAAGACTTAACCACTAAGCAGGACCAATTAACCCATAACCATAACCATAACACATAACCCCTAAACCATAAACCCATAACACTTAACCACTAACCAGATTTAGTTAACCTATAACTATAACCCATAATTAACCCCTAAGCCATAAACCAATACCACTTAACCCCTAACCATGACCAAAAAACCCATAACCCCTAAACCATTAACCCATAACACTTAATCCATAACACTTAACCCTTAGGTATGACCAATAAACCCATAACCATAACCATAACACATAATTAACCACTAAACCATAACCTATATCGGTTAATCCTAATAGTTTACCATAACCAATTACCCATAAGCATAAATTTTAACTCCTAACCGTAACCTATATCCGTTAATTTGTAATACTTTACCATAGCCCATGAGCCATAACCATATATAACCCATATCCGTTGAATAGTTAATTGATTATAACCCATGACCCATATATAACCATAACCCATAATAGTTGACCACAATCATAACCCATATCCCTTAACCCATAATAGTTAACTACAATCATAACCCATATCCGTTAAACCGTAATAGTTGACCCCAATCGTAACCCATATCCGTTAAACCATAATAGTTGACCATAACCCATGACCCATAACCATAAACCGTATTCGTTAACCTGTAACTGTTTATCGTATATGCAAATCATAAACCCTAACCCCCATAAACGGATACTGAAAATTTTGAAATCATCTTCATCTTCGTCCCCAAAAAGTTAAACGCCACACACGATTACTGTGTTCAATAGTTGAAATCATCGTTATGAGGTAAGAATGTTGATCGATTTTTCTTCTTTATCTCCTGTGTTGAGTCATCGTACCATATAATAAACCCTAACCCCCATAAGACGGATAATGTAGTTCGTGCAAAATCCTCTTCATCTTCGTCCCCAAAAAGTTAATTAAATTCCACACACGATTACTGTATTCAGTCAATGAATCATTCAAGAAGGGTTATGTTTATGCCATTTGTTTACGTCATTTACATATGTCTGTTTAATGTTTCTGACTTTTGTATTATGTTTATGCCATTTGTTACAGAAAATCAATAAGACTTGGTAAGCCTAGAAGATATTTAGGTGCAGCTAAAGAAGTGTCAGTTCAAGAAGTGCCAGTTCCAGTGGAAGATCCAATTCATGTTGCTGGGGGCTGAGGTTGTTGAAGTCGTAGTACAAGTTAAAGTTGAAGAGCCAGTTCAAGGTGAAGATGATAAGGCAGCTGAAGAGGTTAATCCAGTTCGAGAAATTAAGACCAGAAGAAGAAGTCAAAGATTGTTGCTCAAGAATCTGAATAAAAGTCATGAAGGAAGTTCCAAAGAGAATGTAATTATATTAGACTAGTATGGTAGTTGATGTGTCTATCTTTTCTGGATGTTTTTTGTTTGTACATGTTAAACAATGGTTTCTTTTGTAAACTGAAATCACAACAGTTTCTATCCTGAAAATGGAAATTAATTTTGGCTTTTAATATGATACTTAACTCTCTTATGTTTTAGTTATCTAAATATGATATATGAACATGGTATTATAATATGTTTCTTTTGCTTCATTCATTTCAAGTCTTTTCTGTAAAGCTAAATGTCAGTATTACATTTATCAAAATAGAAAAGTCAGTATTCCATTTAACAAAACAGAAAAGTCAGTATTCCATTTATCATGTTTGACTATCAAAAGTCAGTATTACAAAAATAATAGTTTCACAGTTTGACTAAAGTCAGTTTAATTTGTTCCATTTTCATATAACAGTTCATAGGAAACTGTATTTAATTAAGTCAGTCACAAACAATAATTAAGTCATTCACAATCTAAATATATTCATATACCAAAAAAAAGTATTGGATTACATTCACAAACAGTATTTAGTGATTCACAATAAATAACCATGGAAGTTGACTATCAAAAGTCAGTATTCCGTAAACAAACTTTACAATTGAATAACCATGGAAGTTGACTATCCAAAGTCAGAATTCCATTTAAGTCATTCTGAAATAATAATTAAATCATGCAACTGAGTTCACTAACAGTTCCTAACAAACAGTATTTAAGTCATTCACAAACAATAATTAAATCATTCACAAACATTAATTAAGTCATTCAGAATGTAGTGATATATCATATACCAAAATAAGTATTAATTACATTCACCAAAAGTATTTAATCATTCACAATCTAACCATAGTAAATCCTAAATATTCTAGCAAAGTTAACATAACAAATGTCCTATCAACAAACATTACAGTCAAATAACCATACTTGTGAATGGTAAAAACCCCTATGTAGTGTAAGGGTTGAAAAAAATTTGTGCTCGGTACAGGTTAGAAGGCATCCATATATTGTACTGGTTTCAAATCGTCACGCCGAAAAGCCAAGATGCTTCGTATCCTCTCTAATATCGGTGGCACAATCCGAGCTCTATCGGAACGGAAGGCATCATTCAACATGGCAAGAGCTCCCGGTTTCCTCTCAAAGCCTTCTGCCATCTTCATCATCCCCAACACAAACTTTGTATCCTTCTATCCTAAGGCAGATGCATTTTGAAGCATCTCCATCCCTAACCTCTTCTGTTCTTCTTCATCAAAGTTGAACAATTTCATCTGAAATGTATAACACAAAAGTCAATAATACACAAATTAATAAATTAAATTTAAAAAACTTAACTTTTAATAACACAAACAGTAAATGTACACACAAGGTTTAAATGTACGTACCATTTCATCTCTATACATCACGTTTGCGTTTCCCGCTGCTCTACATCTGATGATCAGTTGACGTCTATTCTCACTAAACCAGAACCTATGACTGAATAAACTCTCAACTTCCATATGTTTGTAGACCTCTTCGCTATCAGAGACCTCCAATAACGTTTGGCAACTGTACGTAATACACACAAATTTATTTCTTAATGTACAAGTTAACAATATTACCAAATAGATGAAAAAAATAGACAGATTGTATTAGAAACTTACAGGCATTTCACTTTCAAACAATCGATGGCAGAGACTTTCCCCAAGTGTGTAATTATTTTTTCAATAACCGCTATTGGAAGACCAGTTAATCTTGTTTCTCTTACTTCAGTTTTTTGTCATTTGTTTGATGAAGTAGATGCTTCCATGGTGATCGTTGAAAATGACTGGTGATTCTAGGGTTTGAAACTATTTGGGTTGTTTTTTTGGAGGATCAAAAGATGGTCTGCAAACGCCGATCACTGAAACAACGTACAGTGGGGAAATATGGCGCCTATACTGTGTAGTGCGTAAAATATCTTTATTACCCTTATAAATAAAATGTTATATTTGATTAGTAAGGGTATTTTTGTAAATCACGTAATTCAAACAAACACAATCTTTTGTTAGATCTAGAATATAGTGATTAGATCTAGTCTTTATTTGATGTAATATGTATGTTTTAGTACTTAGTATAAATACTAAGTAAACATTGACATATTGTAACCTTTTGACATATTGGAATAGAAAACACACACTTAAAGGTGTTCTTGACATATTCTCTCTACTTGCATATTCGAATTCATCACTATACACTCATATTTGACTTTCAATTGGTATTAGAGCCAACTCTGATTGGTTTCTGAAGGATCACAAGCAAGAACAACAACAGATTGGTGAAGATTTGATCGGATTTTCAAGTTTTTCAAGAACTTCATCTTTTTCGGGTTGAATTCTGAATTTGACGAATTAATGGCTTAGAATTTTTGAATTTGTGTTCATTGGGAAGGATTTAAGTAACATAATACTCGACGATTGAATTTGGATCATTAAAAACAACATACTTGAAGTTATGATTGATTGAAGGATTTTCGAGTTCTTGAGAAAATTTGTTGAAAATTTGATTTGTTGTGTTAGATATCGAGAAATAATGATTTAGAAGAGTCATTTGGAGTATGGCGAACTGTTCTGAAGAATACTAGATCATTTGGAAAGGATTTGATGAAAATTTCGATTTTCAGATCAGAAAGTTGAAATTATCGGATTCTACTTGTTGAAGAACTCGGAATTCAAGTTTGAATATCTCGGAATTCTTAATTCCGTGAACATTTGGGTAAAAACCGTGAAAATATCACTAAATCCGATAGATTTTATATTGGATTTCTTTCAATTCCGATAGAAGTGTTCTCGGAATACCTCAATTCCGACAGAAAGTTTTCTCGGAATAGCAATTTCCTTCTCGGATTTGGACTTCATCGGATTTGTCGGATTTGGAACTTATCGGTTTTTGAATTTCTAGGATTTAGACTTCATCGGATTTGCAGTTCTCGGATTTGGATTTTACCGGATTGATCAAAATTTTATCGGATTGTTCAAAGTTCTTGGATTTCCAGTTTTATCGGATTGTTCAAAGTTCTCGGATTTCAAGTTCTTCAATTTTATCGGATTTGGAGTTTAGTTTTATCGGAATTCACACTTAGTCAAATTTTCACCAGTTAAAGAAACCTTTCAGAGAAACGATCTAAACATGAGTGCTTATGGTGAAACGTTGTCATTTGGTTCTGACACTAAATCTCCCGTACTGTATCGAGGAGAATACAATGTATGGAAAGGGAGGTTTATGGAATTTATAGAAAATAATGAAAAATACGGAGAGCTAATGAAGTTGAGTATCAAGGAAGGAAATGGTGTCTTCATGTTTCATCAGGCAGCTAATTCAACAAACAACCCCCAATTCCAGAAATTAATCGTCCCAAAACACCTGCTGAATATTCAGCTGATGAAAAGCTTCGTGCAACAGCAGATCAAAAGGCAAAATACTACTTAAAGCATGGCTTATCAGTAGAGTTCTATATGAAGATCAATGGTCTTAATACTACTAAAGAGATCTGGGATGAAATTCAAAAACAGATGGAGGGAACTGAATCTGGGGTATGGATTAAAGAAACAACTCTTGTAAATGCATTTGATCACTTCCATTCTCGGGAAGGTGAAAAATTTCAAAGGAATGATGGGGTAAATTTGGAGAAAAGGTATGAGAGAAAGATACAAGCTGCTCAACCCAAGAAATGCTACAATTGTGGTAGCACGGGGCGTGTGATAAAGGACTGTAAAAAGCCGAAGGTGAAGGACTCTGAGTATTACAAAGAAAAGCTCAATCTAATCAAGAAACGGAACAGTGGAACAGTTCTTCTTGCAGAAGAAGATCAGTTTCTGTCCGACACAGATGATTCAGAGGAGGATACTGAAGTTCAAGCCCAGTTTGTACTAATGGCTCAAGTGGAACCGTCTGAATTTCTGAGACTGATGGGGAAAGTGAAGATGAGAATGAGGGTTCAGTGATTGCTGAGGTTGAAGCTAATATTGAGGATGCAGAGATAGGAGAAGTAGCTACTGGATTTATGGCTAAATTTGATGAATCAGATCAAGAGAGTGAGTATGAAAGTGATGATGAAGCTGAAACGACACCTTCCTGTAACAGTTCTCTCTCAATTGAGTCAGAGTCTACAGCTGAGAAGGTATCTCTTGATAACTCTCATATCTCTGCTGATCAAATCATGGCACTTGCTAATCAAATTCAATACTTAACTGCTAAGAATCAAAAGCTGCAAACACAAAACATTAATCTTAAAATGAATCAAGCCGTCAATTCTGAACATACGACACACCTTAATCAACTTCAGGAATTAATTAAACAAAAGGAGGATGAGTTGAATCAGATACATGAGCAAACAGAAAGAAAGGTTCATGATCTAAATGCTGCTAAGTTGAGTGCTGAAATCAATTTTAATTTGATTTTGAAAGAAAAACAAAGTTTGGAAACAAAAGTTAACAATCTTGAAGAAGTTGTTCGTAAGAAACCCACAACTTGTCATATGCTTTTCAAAACTTTAAATCCAGATCTTCGGAAAAAATACAAGGGTTTAGGATATGATGAAAGTGACTTTTTCAAGAAAATCAATTGTACTCAACTCTATCAAGCAGAAAGGATGAATTGTGGATTAACTGAAAAGATGGTTTTTGTTGCTGCTGAGGAAGTTAAACAAGAAGAAGATTTCAAGAGAAAGACCACAAGAAAGTGTCAAAAATCATTTGATTATGATTCACTGAATGCTTCGTATGAAACTACCGAAGGTTTCTCATTCAAGCATAAATCTGTTTTCCATGATGAAACTCTAATTTTTCCAAATCATGAGCAAAATGTCACGTCATATGCACCACGCTTGTACATTCCTCACATGGAATTGCAGCGTCGACAAGAAATTCTTGAAACAAACTGCATAGTTAACAACATTATTTTAGAAATTGAAAATCAAATGTTGAAAGAAGAGTTGGCTCACATACAGTCTTCCGCTGCTCATTGTAATACATCTAACTCTGAAGTGATAAATCAACTGAGATTTGCAAATGATGTTTTAACTAATCAAATTCAAGAATTTTCTGAGAAATTGGAACAAACAAAGAAGGATGTTGAGAATGATAAACAAACCATCATTCAGTTGAGTGAAAAGTTAAAAAGCAAAGTAAACAAGTCTAAAAAATCAGATGTTTCTACTTTAGAACATTATGATTATCCACATCTAGTAATTCCTCAGCTCATTATTTTTGAACTGGAAACTCAACTTCGTGAGGAAAAGATCAATCGGCTTCTAGAAGAAGTGAAACGTGGCTGGGGTGTGACAATTCCTACTTGCCCCAAAGCTTGTAGAGAATATGTATCACATAAATGCAATCAGTTTTGTGATTCAAAAAGTATTCGTGAAAACGGGTCTACATCAGAAACCAAGTCTTCATCATCTGCATCATCTTCTTATAGAATTTCATTCATTAAGAAATCTAACAAATCTTCTTCGTTCGCTTGTGAATCAGATAAAAACAAAACTGTTTTCCAAACAGAAGTGAGCAAGTAAGAGAAGGCAAAAGTTCCACAAGTCAGGAAAAAGCCGAATGCTTGTCGTTCAATCAAGCAGACAACAGTTGAAGACAAGCGTCAAATCACAAAACATCATTTTAGAAAACATAATATCTTTCCTTCTTTTTGTTCAATACATCGTAAACGTTGTGTGAATAATTGTAAGTCTAGTTTCATTTGGCAGAAAAAGACTGATATTGTTTCAAACAATCAAAATCATGTTTCAAAATCACAGGTTGTGGAAAATGAAATTTTTTGTGCTAGTACTGGTCGTATTGAGGGTCATTGTATGAATGCTTGTTCATATCATCAAGATCGAATGTTGCGTGGGTTCAAATCTGTTTCAAACTGGAGGAATCCTGAGGAAGATATGATCCTTGTTTGGTTTGTTAATCGTAAGGGTTATATTATTCATCAATGGACTAAGAAGAGTGAATTGCGGTTTTTCCTTCGTAAATATGCACATCGAAAGTTACCAATGCTGTTTGGTGAATGGGAAAAAGATCTTGAGAAAATGCGCATGGTGGCTGAATCTGAGAGGAGAGCAAAAATACAAAAGATTGAAGTGGAGAAACTCAATCGTTCACTGCGTCAAATATTTTTGAATAAATCTAAACCTCAGGCTGCAAAATAACCAAATAAATTAGTTTCTCACAAATTTGTTAACAAACCATTTTCTAATTTGTCCATACCACAGGTAACAGTGAACTCTAAATCAAGCAAACCACAAACAACTCAATCTTCTCATAAATCAGTTCATCAACATAACAAATCAACCAAAGTCCTTCCTGATACAAAGAAACGAAAATGGCAACCTAGGAAATGGCAGATAAAACAGCAAAAGAAATCAGAATCTTTGATTGCTGATCCTGTTATTTCTTCTGTTTCTAACATACCTCATCCCATTTCACAATGGGTAAGGTGTTCACCTTTTCTCTCTATGTGCAGAAGAGCAATCTTTGGTACATGGACTCCGGGTGTACCAAACATATGACTGGGGATAAGGGTCTTCTCAAACATTTCGTGGACAAATACTCTGGAAATGTAATGTTTGGGAATGACCAGGTAGCACCAATCCTCGGCCACGGAGTGTTGGAAACAGGGAATGTTAGAATAGAAAAAGTATCTTATGTAGAGGGACTTGGTCACAACCTATTTTCTATAGGACAGTTCTGTGATAAGGGTATGGTGGTTCTTTTCAAAAAGAAGTCTTGCTCTTTGAGAACTGAGGAAGGAACTGAGATTTTGGGCAGTAACAGAAAGTCAAATCTGTATACTATTGACTTGTCTGACAAAAGATCTAGTTCTTCTGTTTGTCTGCTATCCAAAGCTGCTTCAGATTTGAACTGGTCATGGCATAGGAAATTGCCCCATTTGAACTTCAAAAATATTAATAAATTGGTGAATGGGAATCTGGTTAGAGGCATCCCTAAACTTAAGTTTGAAAAAGAGCATTTGTGTAAAGATTGTGAGTTAGGGAAGCTTAAGCGAGTACCACACAAGGTTGTTCAAGTTTCAACAACATCAGCTCCTTTGCAGCTGCTTCATATAGATCTTTGTAGGCCTATGCGGGTACAGTCCAGAAATGGGAAAAGATATATTCTGGTGATGGTGGACGACTATTCACGGTACACATGGGTTAGGTTTGTCTCTCACAAGTCTGAAGTGCCTCAACAGATTATTCTGTTTCTGAAAAAGCACAAGACTCAACAAGGTCAACCTGTAAAAGCAATTCGTACCGATAATGGCACAAAATTCAAGAATAGAACTCTGGATTCTTATCTTTATTCTGAAGGCATTTCCCATCAGTTCTCTGCAGCATACACTCCGGAGCAAAACGGAGTTGTGGAAAGGAAAAATAGAACTTTAGTTGAAGCTGCAAGAACCATGCTACAGTACTCATAGTTGTCACCATCTTACTGGGCTGAGGCTGTCAATACAGCATGCTATACCCAAAACAGATCCCTAATTCACCGTCGTTTCAATAAAACTCCTTATGAACTGTGCAATGGCATTGTGCCTAATATCAAATACTTTCATGTATTTGGTAATAGGTGTTTTGTTCTAAATGAATCAGACAAAATGTCCAAGTTTGATCCAAAAGCAGACGAGGGAATCTTTTTGGGGTACTCTAATGACAAAAAGGCTTTTCGAATTCTAAATCGGAGAACTAACGTTGTTGTCGAAATCATCTATGTGACGTTTGATGATTTAGTAAACTTAAATTCTTTGACAGCCAAACCTGGAAACAAAAAAAAATCTTGTTTCCCAATCAAATAAATCAGAAATTTACCACATTCAGAATGAAGATATAAATCTGGATTTCATGTTTCAATTTTTCAAAACTGATGAATCTTCTTCTGTTAATGTGAACAGGGCTGAATCATTTAAAACACAACCTGAAGAATCTATAACGTTAACAACTCCATCTGTTGCACGTGACACTGGTCAGGAGAATTCTGAGTTTGAAGCTACAAACAGTCCATTTGCAACATATGACACTGTCAATCCGTTTGCTGAACCTGAAATGGTAAATCCATTTGCAACGGAACCTCAACCACTTGATGACTTCAGACAGGTAAGGACCCCCGATCTTGTATGGTTAAGAAGTCACCCTGACACTCAAGTCATTGGCAATTTGAACGCCGGTGTTCGAACTCGTGCCGCAACCGCAAACGAATGTCTGAATATGAATTTTCTAAGTATGATAGAGCCAACACGTGTATCAGAAGCTTTAGAAGATCCAGACTGGATTCTTGCTATGCAAGACGAGCTGAATCAGTTCGATCATTTGAAAGTCTGGCGGTTAGTACCCAAACCTGAAGGTAAATCAATTGTGGGGACTAAGTGGATCTTCAAAAATAAGAAAGACTATGATGGAGTAGTTGTGCGAAACAAGGCTAGGCTAGTGGCTAAAGGGTACAATTAGCAAGAAGGAATCGACTATGATGAGACCTTTGCCCCTGTAGCCCGTTTGGAAGCGATCGGATTATTTTTAGCCTATGCTGCCTTCAAGAATTTCAAGGTTTTCTAAATGGACGTTAAAACTGCATTCCTCAATGGTAAACTCAAAGAAGAAGTCTATATTGGTCAACCTGAAGGTTTTGTGGATCCCAAACGCCCACAGCATGTATATATACTTGACAAAGCTTTATATGGATTAAAACAAGCCCCGAGAGCTTGGTATGATGAGTTGTCAGATTACTTGTTGAGCAAGGGCTATGCAAAAGGAACCACAGATACAACACTCTTCAAAAAGCAGATTGGTTCAGATTATATTCATGTACAGATTTATGTAGACGACATTATCTTTGGTTCAACTAGCCCAAAGTATGGTGATGATTTTGCTAATACCATGAAACAGAGATTTGAAATGAGCATGATGGGGGAAGTTAACTTTTTCCTTGGATTGCAAATTTCTCAATTTAACCATGGGATTTTTATAAATCAGTCAAAATATATAAAAGATTTGTTAAAACGCTTTGACATGACTAATTGTTCTCCACTTTGTTTGCTGACCCTGATGGCAAATCAGTAGATTTAAAAACTTTTCGTGGTATGATCGGATCCTTATTGTACTTAACTGCTAGTAGGCCAGATATAATGTTTGCTACTTGTCTCTGTGCCAGATTTCAAGCAAATTCTAAAGAGTCTCATTTGTTGGCAGTGAAAAGAATATTAAGATATCTTAAGGGTACTCCAAATCTAGGTTTGTGGTATCCTAGAGATTCTGATTTTGAACTAATTGGATACTCGGATTCTGATTATGCAGGATGCATGCTGGACAGAAAAAGTACATCTGGCAGTGCACATTTTTTGGGAGACAGACTAGTATGCTGGGCATCAAAGAAACAAAACTGCGTGTCAACTTCCACCGCGGAGGCTGAATATGTTGCTGCTGCCAGCTGCTGCTCTCAAAGTCTGTGGATTCGTACACAACTATCGGATTTTGGATTGGAATATTCTCACATACCACTGATGTGTGACTCTCAGAGTGCCATAGCCATTTCATGCAATCCTGTGCATCATTCTAAGACAAAACATATAGACATTCGGCATCATTTTCTAAAAGATTATGTTGAAAAAGGTTTGATAGAATTACAGTATGTTAATACTGAAAATCAACTTGCTGACATTTTCACCAAACCGTTGGATGAAAATCGTTTCAATACTTTAGTTTCAAAATTAGGCATGTTGAATTTGAGTATTTAACTGTACTTTTATTCTATTAATCACAATCTGCACAGATAGGTGTTTTGAGGTCAAGGGTGTCTTATCTGAGTTGACAAGTTATGAACTACGGATGGTTCATACTTGTAGGGGGATAATTCATTTGCATTACTGTTATTTGTTTTGTACAATTCTGAAAAATCCAAAAACAATTGCAAAATATTAAAATAACAAAAATATTTGTTTTTTTGTCTTGGTTTTAGTTCAAAAATGGTCAAGTGAGAAATTGTTTTAAATTTTTTCAAGGAAAAGTCAAAATTTGTTCAAAATTGGTCAATTCCGATACTTTTTGTCGGAATCCGAGAATTTGGATAACACATCCAACATTCTGAGACATTTTCTCGGAATCCGATAAGCTTTGTGGGCCTACAAGTCAAGAACTCTCGGATTTTTGACTTTTACTCGGTTTTTCATCCCCAAAATTGACCATTTCTCTCTGTTTGATCAAATTTTCGAAAGGCTTCAGATTTCTTCAAGGTTTTAAGTTCTAGATCGGTTTTTTATTGCGATTCTCATGGTACACTTTGATTTCTCTACGTTGTATTACATCTTTGTGAATGTTAGATTTTATAGGTCGAAAACCCTTGTTATGTCGATGCTATTATTCACTGTTTTTATGCTTGTTTCTGGTCAATCAACTTGTTACTAGCTTGGGTATGCTTAGTTAAACATGTTACATGTATTACTATTGTTAGATTACTTCTATTGTCTCTGTTTAAGATGGATTTGGGTGAATTTTAGTCCGATTTGCGTAACTGGGTTACGGGTTGTACATTGTGTATTTAGCATGTCTAATGAACACTGATGGGGATACATGTTTTGTTAATAATGATTAGAATGACAAATGATACAATTGACTTGAATGTGTTTGTTGAAATTTTGAATTTTAAAAATCTGATTTGAATGTGTGATACACTGCTATGATTCTCTCGGAATTCATAATTCCGATAATTTTCATTGTTTGAAATTTCTCGGATTCTAGGTTTATCCGGATTCCGAGGTTTTATCGGATTCCGAGGTTATATCGGATTCCGAGGTTTTATCGGATTCCGCTGTTTTATCGGATTCTATGTTTTATCGGATTCTTGATTATATAGGTATCCTTGATTATTTCGGATTCTTGATTCTTTCGGAATTCGTAATATCTCGGATTCTATGTTTTCTCGGAATCATTGATTCTTACGGAATTCTTAATTGTCTCGGATTCCGTACAAACTCTCAGAATCTCACATTGTCTCAGATTTCTTGTTATATCGGAATTTTACACTCAAGGAATTCTGTCGGAATTCACAAACTCTTGGAATTCCAACTTGTTTTCCTCGGATTTCCACCTAAGTTTTTTTGTCGGATTCTTCAATTCCGACAAAAAACTTAGTAAAATTTGAAAATTATCAAATTTTTCAAAGTTTAATATTTTTTCAAAATCAAAGGAACAAAATTTTCTAGTCTTATCTGCTAAACATCTGATCATTAACCATTGGTATTATTATCTTCTTGCAGATGGCTAATTCTAGTAACCTTTCAACATTTGTTCCTTCTGAACAATTGTTTCCCCGAACCAACTACTTACCCAATCTCATGAATAATCATTGTTTTGACTCCATCACCACTACCACTCAATACCCTATTCTTTCTGAACTCATAGTTTCACATCCATTAAACCACATATTCTCATATAACCCTACTGCTGACGGAGAAGAACCTCGTGTTCGAGAGGTTTATGTACAACAATTGTGGCACTCCCTGCAAAATACTGTTAATGATGAAGGAGAGGAAATCCTAGCTGGTCAGATTGAAAATTTCAAATTTTCTTTTGGTGTTAACCAGCTAAGGACTATGTTTAAACTACCATAAAAAAGGGGCACTTATGCTGGCAAAACTAGTTTTGATCCAATTCCATCCAGCAAAGTTATATATTCACATGTGAAGGATCTGGGGTTTAATGGAGTGTTGACCAAGAGTGTCCAATTTAAGAGAAACAACATGGTGCCAATATGGCAGTCTTTATATGCAATAATCAATCGATGCCTCACTAGCATTTCTAAAGGAGTTGATGGTGCTAGCTCCAGTTCATTTCAAATTCTGGTTTCAATGGTCAAACACTGGCATGTGGATTATGCATCTATCATCTTTCAAGAAATTCCAAAGTTGTCCATCAGAAACAAATACCACAACAAGCTAAGAAATTTCTTCCATATCCGCGGTTTCTTTCGATGATTGTTCAAAGTGTAATGATAGATCATCCTACTGATATCAACCAAAGAGATAATGATCCTCTACCAACGGTGTACATCATGCAGAAACTGTATAAGATTAAAAAGACGTTTGATGTTCAGGCTTATGTTATGCCTGTTGATCTGCTAATGTTAATGGATCTAGATGATCCCATAGTTCAGGCATATGTGAGTGAGCATAATATCGTTCTTCCGGATCGACAAGAACCTGTTGATCCTACCCATAGAACAATAGTACCCGAGGGATCAGATTCTAGTAGTCAGTCGTCTTCGGGTGACACTGACGGGGAGAGTCGAGAGAAAAGTCTGAGAGGGGTGAAGAAGTGGCTGAGGGTGATTTGAGTATAGGAGAGGGAGATGCGGAGGATGATATGCCTATAGGATTGTTAATTTCTAAATCTCAATCTCAAGAAACTCCAGATAGAGGTGTTGAGTTAAATGCTGAAACTTTGATTGTCACATCTGTGGGTGTTAACTTGAAAGCTCCAGTTTTTGAGCATGATGATATGTTTGACATAGACAATCTTGATACTGGAAGTTTGAATGATAATACTGAAGATGAAGTTGAAAGGTTAAAAGAAACAGAGAGTGGGAGTGGGAGAAAAGAACATGAGAGTGTTGAGAGTTTACCAGCCATACAAAGTCGGGAAACCACATCTGCCATCGGGTCTGACAGGGTCAGTCCTGGTGTTGAACAAGACTCTAGCATCCCACCAGAGCATACACAAACCCCACTCAGCCACTTAGAATCCTCTGAAAAGGATACTGTTTCATCTTCTCACGGGGATTTAACACATGATCTACCCAAGTCTCCTTCTGAGACAGTAGGTATTGAAACAGGTGCCAGTTCTCCCCAGGCTACCGAATTTCATTTTCAAGAGCACATTGCAAGCTCACTTCTTTCTAAACACAAAGACACATCTATACCACCAACTAGGATCCTACCTGAAGGACCTAGCAGAACATTTATAGAAGCTACTTTTCGTAGACTTCAAGGATTAGATGGAAATCCTGACACAGTCAACCCTAATACAGCTGTGCATACGGGTAACTCAACTTCTGAAGGATTTGTTCCTCCAGTTGTTGAAGTCTTAACGGGCAATCTAGGTGATCCCGGTGTTACAACTCCAAAAGTTTCTCAGGTTGCTTCATAATTTGTTTCTAAGGCTGACCTTGAAAATGTTTTATCTGTGGTTAATGCAAAAATTGATGTTGTAAATGAGAAGGTGGATAGGCTGCTGGCTAAACAAGGCCCGGATGTTTCGGTAGAGGAGTTGAAATCCCAGTTGTATGCAAAGCTAATGGCTAGGCCAGATAATAATGAAGAAGATGCTACACTCGTTGATTTATTAAGAAATGAATACAAGAAATCTGACTTTGAAAGTTTTAAGAAGGAGATGAGAGATAGTATGGCGGCTTTTGGAGCTGCTTTTAACAAAAGAATGGACGCCACGGATCCCATTAAGGATGTTGAGGGTGAGGCTTCTCCCGCTATTGTTCAGGGGGAGTCTTCAGGACGAATTAATGCAGAAGAGGAAGCTGCAATTGCTGCTGCACTTAAAGCATCTCTTGAGGAAACATGTCAAGCACAAGGAAAGAAAAGAAAACATAATGATCACGATCCTGATCCCGATCATTCTGAGGGGGAGAAACGTTGTGCAACTGTGCCTGTGACATCTTTAATATCAAAGCTACCTGCTGCTTCGTCTTCACAAAGCAAACAACCAATAACTCCAAAGAGAGGCAGAGGTAGAGGTAAAGGAAAAAGGCAAAGGACTTTGATTGATGATGAAGAAGAGGATACAGATAGACTAGTAGATGATACATTTGACTTTCTTACAAGTGCAGGTTCAGACTTTGATGCTTATGGGTCATTTGTAGCAGAAGCTGGTGAACATGAAAAATAGTTAACTCTTCAGCAACATATAAGCAAAATTAAAGAAACTGTGACAACACCAAGGGTTGAAAAGCCTGAGGTAGATGAAATTTCCACTCCTAAGCCATTCAATATAGAAAATGTTCTGAGATTAAACAAAGAAGTGGATGACTTGTTTCCTCCTTCTCCGGGCAAATTTAGAAAAACAGCAAGAGATTTGTTGAGAGAACAAGAGAAACAGAAAATATTGAGAAAACTGAAGCAAGGTGCTGAATGGAAAATTCCTAGAGGTTACAATCCAGATCCTATTCTGACTTCAAGCATGAGAGACATCAGGAAAAGAGTGGTATTAACTAAAAAGGCTCTAAATAAGACAAACAGAAATTGGAGTGATTTTGATGTTGCAGTGGCCTTTCTTGAAGAGAAAATTTCTGAGATTTATTCTGAACAAATTCAACAGGAATTACCTATCAATCTACTGGGGGTAACAGATGTCTCTGATGCAGGTAGAAGATTGATAATGAATTGGCATGGTAAATCAAGAGATCAAGTGGCTTCCAAACATCCAGTTTCAAAAGTGAAGTGCTCATTTGGAAAAATTCTTAATGTGATTTGGGTTTACTTCTGTGTGCAAAGAATAGATCAGAAATCTTACTGGTTCAGTCAAGTAGATCTGAAACATTTAAGCTTGGAGGATGTTGAACACATGATGGAAGAACTTGAAGCAAAGAAACACAGCTCCAAAGCAAACAATGCAGGCTACGAGATCTTGCTAGACTTTATGAAGCAAAGAATTCGACTTGCTAAGAGAAATGACTTCCAGCTTGGCGCAGAGGCAGACAAAGCTAAGATCAATGTTCTGAAGCCAAACACCACACATTCCAGAATTGAAAAGCTAGAAATGTTTCAAACTATTTGGAGGGATGATGAGACTGGAGAAGATAATGGAATAGTTCTCTTCAACAGTAAGAAGGAAAAATTCTTTCTAAGGACCAAGGAACTAAATGCTTATTCTGATGGTTCACTTAGAGTCTGGCTTATCAAGATCAGAGAGCATAACTTCAGTCTCAAGGATGATTTTGATCAATCTGCAAGAGTAAGCATGACTGATGTTATGGAAAAGATAGAAGCAAAGATGCGTGAAAGAGTTACTCTTCGCAGGTGGCAAAGAATCTTGGGTGAATGGAACATAGACTAGATCCAATCAAGGGGGAGATTGTTAGATCGAGAATTTAGTGATTAGATCTAGTCTTTATATGATGTAATATGTATGTTTTAGTACTTAGTATAAATACTAAGTAAACATTGACATATTGTAACCTTTTGACATATTGGAATAGAAAACACACACTTAAAGGTGTTCTTGACATATTCTCTCTACTTGCATATTCGAATTCATCACTATACACTCATATTTGACTTTCATCTTTTTTTACTATCAAAAGTCAGTATTCCATTATCAATTATCATAGTTTCATAGTTTGACTATTAAAAGTTAGTATATCATTTATCAAAATTCCATTTTCATTCACAAACAGTAATTATATCATTCACAAGCATGGTTTCATACTTTGATTAACAAGCATTTTTCATTCATAAGTCAGTAATTAAAAGTCAGTTTGACTATCAAAAGTCAGTATTACTAGCAAACAGTAATCAAATCATTCACAAACATTAATAAAGTCATTCACAATCTAATGATCGATCATATATATATACCAAAAATAGTATTGGATTACAATATTCCCAAACAGTATTTAATTTACTCATTCACAATATAGCTAATACTGTATCCCTAATATTCTAGCAAATTTAATAAAACAAGCTATCCAACAGCAAACTTTACAATTGAAGATCCATGGCATGTTATCATCAAAACCCCTATCTAGAATAATTAGCCTTGAATGATCAATACGGTGGTCGGGACAGCCGAAATTGTACAAAGTGAAATGTATTTCTTGCAAATCGTCCCGCCGAAACCTCATTATGACTTCTATCGTGTTTAAGGTTCGCTTCAAAATCTGAGCTCTATCGGAAGGGAAGACATCATTCAACATGCCAATAGCTTCCTCTTTAAGGCTGATGTCATCGCATTCTCCCATCTTTATGATCCCTAGAACAAACTTTGCATCCATTTGTCCTAAGGCAGATGCATTCTAAAGCATCTCTGTTAGTCCCATATAACAAGTGATTCAAGTATCAATGTAAGATAGATTGAAGATTTGCATGTTGAATTAGAGAGAATATGGTTTACACCATGAAAACACATAGTTCATTATATCATTATGCCCAAAACCTTACACATTACATATGTCATATCCCTATATATACTCCATGAGTATATTACATAGAAACTCCTATTTCTATACAATTTATGAATTTACATTCTCCCCCTTTGTATTGAAATAGGAGTGTACACGCCAGTAACGTAAGTCTTCCTTAGATTATATAAGCAGTTTTGGATGTAGCGTCCCACCATATACATCAGTCTGAAACATTGTTTTATTTTGAGCCTTTGACAGCGGAAGCATAAACACTTTTGATGTGTTGGGAAGAATCTTCTTTTTGTCTCCCCCTACAATGTAGCTCAGATTGTTTCCATGTCTTCATAAGTCTGATAATCTTGACTCCCCCTAGACATGATATGGACTCATGTTTCTTTTTCTCTCTCCCCCTTGAGTAGACACCCTCAACAACTGAATCAACAATGTAAAATTTCTTCACTTTTTATTCTCCCCCTCATGATGATTATAATACTTTATGAGCATCATGCATAAAAGACATCACCATGAGATTCAGTTGAAAAACATAGAAGAGGGGTGGGGAGGATCCTACACTTCAAGTCAAAATAATCTTCAAACATTCCCTGACTTGAAAAGATACTTGAACCACTCTTGACCGTTGACGAGTGGTAATGATTTGATCTGAATTCTTGAAGATATATAACTCTATGTTGGATATTATCTGATATTGGAGAATAATGTTGGCAAGTAAGTCTCCCAATACCATGTAATCAACCTTCACCAGATCACAACAAGTGGAAAAAATTCTGAAAGACATACGGATGCAAACAAACTTTGGTACACATAAGAGGATATTTGATTGTGAACTGTAATAAGATCAGGGAGTCGGATACATCCTTATTTGAGAGCACACGAATGAACTTACAAAATCTTAAAAAAAACTGATGAAACCTGGTGTTGGTTAATTCTTCAAACAATTTCACCAACACTGTGATCTGGGACATCGGAGATGACTGATAAAAGATAACCAAGATTCAAAAGAAACAAGGAATGGGTGGCCAAAATATGGATTTCAGACCAAAAATTGGTGACACTAAGAAAGAAGACCCAAAAATCAGTTAAGAAAGAGCCGGATGACTAGACATAAGGGACTAGACATTCCAATATATGGTAACAATGACCCAAAGCAAACCCGAATCTAGAAACATCAGAATGATAACTGAAACTTTGAGAACTCCTGACTAAGCCAAAAAATCCAAACACATGACTTAGGAATCAAGGTGACAAGATAATTCAGTTACAACAACGACGACAGGGGTTCGGGGGCAACGCCCCTGATAGCGGGGTCCAAGGGGTGGCAACCCCTGGCGGGGTCCAAGGGGCAGAGCTCGTGGCTGGGGTCGAGCTTGAATTCCAAGCACTGAGAGAATTCCCATGAAATAGAATTCCGAGAAAATAGAAAATCCGAGAAAATATAGAATTCCGAGAAAATAGGGAATCCGAGAAAACAGAGAATCCGAGAAAATCAAGGATTCCGAGAAAAACTGAGAATCCGAGAAAACAGAGAATCCGAGATAATCAAGAATTCCGAGAAAAAACTCCAAATCCGATACAATTTTCTCGGATTATAGCAATTCCGATAAATTTTTCTCGGTATTTGACAATTCTGGCCAAATTATTCTCGGTATTCAGCAATTCCGGCACATTTCTTCTCGGTATTTGACGATTCCGACCAAAATATTCTCGGAATTCATCAATTCCGACAGATTCAAAGGCCAATTCCGACACCTTCAAACCTGGAATTCCGACAGCTTCAAGATCTTACCCGCTCAGATTCAAAAATCTCGAATTTTACCCAAATCTGATAATTTCTTGTTCAGATCACTTTGCCTACCCCCGATTTACACTTCTCAATCAATAATAATCATAAACAACGATCAAATAAGCCAAATCGATCAAATTTTTTCAAGAACTTCCAAAACTCAAAAACTCAAAAATCTTCAATTTGGCCACTGATTTGTTATCCAATTAACTCCTTTTTGATCAACGAGTGTTTCCTTGATCTATGCAACCCTAATCCAATCAATTAACACTCCAAAATTCCATTTGATCTAGACTTTGATCTCAAACCCGAAAATACCCCTTTTTCTTCAAATCTTCAAAAAATCTCGAAATTGTATGATGAATTCAGTATCAAATCACACTCCTTAGGCTCTGATACCACTTGTTAGTCCCATATAACAAGTGATTCAAGTATCAATGTAGGATAGATTGAAGGTTTGTATGTAGAACTAGAGAGAATATGGTTTACACCATGAAAAACACATAGTTCTTTATTCAATTATGAGCAAAACCTTACACATTACATATGTCATATCCCTATATATACTCCATGAGTATATTACATAGAAACTCCTATTTCTGTACATTTTATGAATTTACAATCTCCTTCCCTACCCTCTTTTGTTCCTCTTCATCAAAGTTGAATAACTTCATCTGAAATGTACGTATAACACAAAACTCAAAAAAAAAAAAGTTTAATCAAATGAATAATTAAACTTAATTACTTCAATATATAACAAACAGTAAATGTATACGTATATATACCATTCCATCTCTATACATGATGTTTGGGTTTCCTGCTGCTCTACATTTGTTGACGAGCTGACTTCTACCCAGGCTAAACAACCCCCTCCTCACCCTTTGTATACTTTCTACTACCATTCTTCTGTAGACCTCTTCGCTATTTGAGGGCTCCAAAAAAGCGTGGCTACTGTAATAATTAAGATACATAAAAAATTTATTTCTTAATGTACAAGTTAACAATATTACCAAATAGAAGAAAAATAGACAGATTGTATTAGAAACTTACGTGCATTTGTACCGCACACAATCGATGTCAGAGACGGCCCCCAAGTGCACAAAAATTTTCTCCATAACTCCCATAGGAAGATCACTTAATGTTGTTTGTCTTTTTTCAGTTTTTTGCCGTTTGTTTGAAGTAGATGCTTCCATTGTGATCGTTGAAATTGACTAGTGATACTAGGGTTTGAAACTGTTTGGGTTGTTTTTTTGGATGATCAAAAGATCGTCTGCAAACGCCGATAACTGAAACGACGTGCAGGTGCAGTGGGGAAATATGGCGCCTAGACTGTGTAGTGTGTAAAATTACTTTATTGCCCCTTATAAATAAAATGCTATATTTGATTAGTAAGGGTATTTTTGTAAAAACACTTAATTCAAACAAACACAATCTTCTATGAAAAATCAACCGGTGAGAGTAAATGATCTTTTTCTTTTTAAATTAAACACACATTAATTACGGAGAATTCTTTTAACCTTTTTGTCTCTAATTAAATATGCCGCAAAGCTTATACGATATTCGAAGGCTTCAATCCCTAAATTTCCATCTGTTTCATCCAGTTTAATTCTTCTCTATTTCTTGTTCTTTGACATTTTTAAACATGGACAAGTCTTGGATGGGTACAAATAGGACCATGAGACCTTATTTTGAAGGAGTATCTGAGTTTATTAATTACGCATTGCAGAACTTCACGAAGATGAGGAACGATGACCCACGAGTGAATAAACAACATCTAAAAATGCCATGTCCGTGTTCCAAATGTTTAAACCACATAGAGCATAAAGTGGAGGAAGTGCACCACCATTTGTTCAGCAATGGGATTGATCTAAACTACAGGAAGTAGATTAAACATGGGGAAAAGGATGAGCCATCAACAAGTAGGCCAAAACCTGACAATCTTACAGCAGAGTTTGTTGAAAACACGGAATTTGGTTCACAAATTCCAACAGATGGACCAGAAACAGTAGAAATGGTTAATGCTACTAAAGATAATTTTGATGAGGAAGACCATGTCAAGTTTCAAGAACTACTATTAGACGCAGAGAAGCCACTTTACTAAGGATGTCCTGACCTTACAAAGTTGTCTACAATAATCCAACTACTCAACTTGAAGAGCAAGTATGGATGTTCAGATAAGTTCTTTACTGAGTTACTAGGATTGTTAAAAAAGATGCTCCCTGATGGTAACGAATTGGTGGAAAACACTTATGACGCTAAAAAAATTATGAAATTGATGGGGTCAGGATACAGAAAGATACATGTATGTATCAACAACTGCCTTCTTTACTGAAAGGAGGACGAGAAATTGACTGTGTGTCGAACTTGTGGGATATCAAGATGGAAGGTAGATAATAAGACACATAAAGTGTACGAAAACATTCCAGCAAAGGTAATGTGGTACTTCCCAGTTATACCAAGACTACAACGACTCTTCAAGATACAAAGTATTTCAGAAGACTTAAGATGGCATGCGACAAGGAGGATAACAGATGGTGTTTTACGTCACCCGGCAGATTCACAAGCATGGCGTACCGTAGATGAAAAATTCCTCGAAATTGCTAAGGATCCAAGAAATCTACGGTTAGGAATATCGGCTGATGGAGTTAACGTCAACAGAGGAAATAGGCATCATAGTGTATGTCCAGTCTTAACTGTCATATACAACCTTCCTCCATGGTTGTGCATGAAAAGAAAGTTTATCATACTTTCGGTATTAATATCAGGATACCCGGGACATGATATTGATGTTTTTTTGGAACCTTTAGTTGATGATCTGCAACACTTATTCGAGGAAGGTGTTGATACATATGATGCTTCCACAAAAGAAAACTTTAATCTACGTGCCGTTGTGTTATGGACAATAAATGATTACCCTGCACTTGGTACATTATGTGGCTGCCCGTGCAGTCGATTCAAAGGTTGTGTAGTATGTGGGAAAGATACATATTGGGTTAGACTTCCTGCCTCATCAAAACAAAGTTATGTTGGTCACAGACAATATCTACCATATAACCATCCGTTCAGAAATCAAAAGAAGGCGTTTAATGAACAACAAGAATTTGGCCGCTCTCCAAATCCAATAACCGGAGAACAAATATACAACGAGGTACAACATATTGAAAATAAGTGGGGAAAAGGAAAACAAACAAACAATAAGACATCAGAAAACCAAGAAGATACGAGAGGCAGAGGTGGGAAGATTTAAAAGCAGAAAAGAAAAAGAAAACAAGCAGAGGGTAGTTCAAGCCAAGTAAATGAAGAAAACGGTGCGTATTGGAAGAAATTCAACATTTGGCATCGAAAACTTAGGTATTGGAGGTATAATTTTGTTCAACATTGTATTGATTTCATGCATATAGAAAAGAATGTTGGTAAGAGTCTTGTCGGAACTTTGCTAAATGTTCCGGGAAAGGCAGAAGATGGACTGAATGCTCGATTGGTTCTGGTTGAGTTGGGTATAAAACCAAAGTTGTTTGCTAGGAAAGAAGCAGACAAAACAACACTACCTCCAGCAGGTTACACATTAACGAATGATGAAAAGGACATATTTTGTGAAACATTATACAACATCAGGGTACCACAAGGCTATTGTTCAAATTTCTCTAGTTTGGTCAGCCTAAAGGATAAGAAGTTCATTGGCCTTAAATCGCATGACTATCACATGCTAATGCAAGAGTTTTTGCTCATTGCAATTCGTTCAATAATGCCTCAAGCCACACGATATGCTATTATCAGGTTTTGTTTTTTCTTTAAATCGATATGTAGCAAAGAAATCACATTACAAGAACTAGATAAGATGCAAGAAGAATTCCGTGTGACACTGTGCCTTCTGGAGAAATTTTTTCCTCCGTCATTTTTTGATATTATGGTCCATTTGACTGTGCACCTAACTAGGGAGGTAAAATTATGTGGTCATGTATGCTTTCGGTGGATGTATCCCTTCGAAAGATGTATGAAGGTTATTAAAGGATATGTGCAAAATAGAAATAGACCAGAGGGATGCATTGCTGAGGAGACTATTGCAGAAGAAATAATTGAGTTTTTCAGCGAATATCAAAAATCAATGAAAACTATTGGTACCCCGCCTGATAAACATGAAACTGATGAAGATGAGGAAGGAAAACCAATGTCGGCTGGCAAATTAAGTGAAGTTTCTGCGGAACTCTTTCAGAAAGCACATTTGTATGTAATACAGAATACAGATGAAATTGTACCGTATATTGAGTAAGTATTACTAACACATGTCTATTTTGTTACTTATAATGTTCTATCATATATAATAATTAATCAAACACCTTGTTTCAGGCGACACAAGCAGCTTTTGGAAACAGAAAACCCGGGTAAACGAATAGCATTGCTGGAGAATGAGCACAGTAAATCTTTTGCTAATTGGTTACACAATGAGCTAATCCGTATGTTATTTATAGTTGTTGCTTGTTGTTCCTTAAATTTGAACCTCATATATACTTGTAATATATTAATAAAATTCAGGTTAAGAGAGAGTTAGCGATCTCCAAAGAAAGTGTATCAGAAATCGTAAGGTGGATTTTATATGGACCACGCGCCACCGTAGTTAAATACGACGCATATAACATTAATGGGTATGCATTTCATACAAAATCTCGTGATGGCAGGGTTTACCAGAACATTGGGGTTAGTGTTGAGGCAATAGATCTGCACATATCCAAAGAAGTTGCAACCACAAGACAAAGATTTTGTTATGGGGTTTTACAAGAAATATGGGTACTAGATTATCGTTTCAGGAAAAATCCTCTTTTCAAATGTAAGTGGGTTAATCATAGAGCTGGAGGAGTCAAACGCGATACTAATCTTGGTTATACATTGGTTGACCTGAATAATTTAGGCCACAAGGTTGATCCGTTCATATTAGCCTTACAAGCACGACAAGTATTTTATGTGAAAGATCAGCTAGATAAAAAACGGTCTATTGTCTTTAAGACACCTCCTAAGAATTACAAAGATACATATGACGAAGTCGATGAGGAATTTAGTACTATCATTCACCTGCATAATGATAACATATTGCCACATGTAGATCGACGTGACTTGGGTAATGAATCACGAGACGATTACTATTGAACTGACTGTGGCGGTATTGTTATACGCAAATTGAAGTGAACAATCTCTTAGTGAAGTTGGCACACTCTAAAGTTCATTGTATTTTTTGCTTAACTCATATAGATGCTAAATTGTATCTTTTTAGTACATATATTGCCATTTATTACTTGCAAATTACCATAATATATTCAAAATCTGTTGATCATAACAGAAACAAAATATTAGATTTACAACAGTTCCCATTTTATATGTGTCAAGTCAACAAAACGGTAACTTACTTCAAAATAATTCACAGTTTGACTATCTAAAGTCAAATTCGGGGAAATGGGATATTAATCAGGTCAATTCAGTCAAAATGTTTCATACTGTTTTAGCGCCTTTTTCACCCTATTTTTTCCCGCACTTTTGCCTCTATTTTTTGGTATTAATATGCCTTCCAATATATTGCATGTGTTACACGAAGATACATCCTCTCCATCTATTATAAATATTTCATCTTCCATCTGTTTCACGAATATACTGCCCTTTCATCTGATTTCATTCCCAAAAAATGGATGTTCCTGAATCGCAAAACCCTTCAAAAAGCAACAGAAAAAAAAATACACAGACTTTAGTTTCTTGATGAAAGAGGTTGATCAATACATCTTGAAGGACAAGAAAAGACTTGCAGATGTTGAAATGGTTGTTGCCGATATTTGAATATAGACAAATTGAATCTCCGCATATCTCAGATTAATTCTCAATCGAAGATTTCGGTTTTCGACAGGGCCCATATTGATTTTCTTAATTCTCAATTGGCTCATCACACAAGTATGTATGCTACGAATAACCAATTACGTGAGCAGATTATCAAGTCTCTTGACTCTCAAAATTTGTACTCTGATGGGCTTGTTGATTATCTAGATTCGTATTTTTTTTCTTTTTTATTATCTGTCTCTTGATGTAATGTTTTGAAAATTCACAGATGTTAATCAATGAATATTGTCTGTTGTTTGCTGTAATATTCGTTGTTTGTGTAGTTCAATTGAAAACAAACAACATCCTCTTTTGAACAAACCAAAACGATTCCCAATTTCGAATTCAAAACGGTTCCAATTTTGACTTTACAAGATTTCCCATTTTGACTATCTAAAGTCAAACTTGGGGGAAATGAATTATGAATATTTTTAATTTATGTGACTAAATATTAAATTTAATTAACTGTTTAATTTTGAAAACACACGATAAACTTTAGTCACATTGTATAAGTTATGTGACCATATGTACCGTATTTTGGCTACACGTAATCATGTGTGACAAACTAGATTCTATGATTTAGACACAAACAATTACTTCATGTGACCATATGTAGACTCGTGATTTAGACACACAAACACTTAATGTGGCCATAAACAACATTTAGATACACATTTATCATGATGTGTGGCTATTATAAAGCCATATAGTCACACATGATCGTGCTAGAAATAAATGTGACTATATACTTTACCTTTTAGCGCCGTTAAACTTTAGATACACATAATAAGTTACGTGACCATATGTACGATTTTGGCTACACTTAACACATGTGTGACAATTTTGAATCTATGATTTAGACACATAAACAATTATTTCATGTGATCATATGTAGAATCATGATTTAGACACACAAACACTTAATGTGGCCATAAATAGCATTTAGATACACATTTGTCATGATGTGTAGCTATTATAAAGCCATATAGTCACACATGATCGTGCTAGAAATAAATGTGACTATATACTTTACCTTTTGGCGCAGTTAAACTTTAGACACACATAATAAGTTGCGTGATCATATGTACGATATTGGCTACACTTAACATATGTGTGACAATTTTGAATCTATGATTTAGACACATAAACAATTATTTCATGTGACCATATATGGCATTTAGTCACAGTAATTCAAGTGTGTGACAAACTTTTGTATCAATAAATTAAGTGTGTGACCATTTATGTCATTTAGTCACGTTTTCCAAATTCATATGTGGCTAAATAATCAGGCAAAAAATAGCTGCAACCTTTAGACACATAAATATTTGAATGTGTGGCGATACATTACCGAATGGTTACACGATCCGAGTTCATAAGTGGCTAACTAATAAAGAGGAACTTATTTTCGTACCTTTAGTCACATAAAAATTCGAACGTGTGGCCGTTTAATTCCGACTATGTGTGACCAAATCGCAGGTTGTACTACTGATATATATATATATATATATATATATATATATATATATATATATATATATATATATATATATATATATATATATATATATATATATATATATATATATATATATATATATATATTAGAAGATGTGAATCCATCAAAATATGAAAGAGTCCACGATGGGAAGACATTATCAAGAAGGAAAGGATGAAAAATATGGACATAATGTTAGTGTTATACATACTTTGGTACTAGATGGTGAGGTGAATCGCAAAATTTAGATCATTATTCTATCTTGGTCGATGAAGAGTAACATCAAGTTCCAACTTATTTAATAATTCTTTAGTACATACAATTAGATATGACATAAAAAATTAAAGACAATTGTGTCACCATCAACCTTTAAAAAACATATAAAGTCGCACATAAAAAGAATAAGGAATTGATAATTGTTTAAGGACATAATAAATAAAGTTTGAAATATGTTTTTGTGTGGATATTCTGCGAGGATTGTCAACTTTCTAACATCTTCCATCTTAGACTACATAAACCTAGTTGATCCAGTCTCAAATGTATAAAATTTAATTAATTCTATATCTTATATATCTATATTATCTATACTATATTATAAAGTATTTAGATTTTTTTGTTTAAACTCTTAAATTTTAAGTATTTAAAAATTACTATATTATCCCTCATATGAACTAAATGGAAACTATTAAATAGAGTAACTATTGAATAGAGTTAAAAATAATCTTATATTCCATTATAATAACTAAACCTTTCATATTTAAAAAAATTAAGTCAAACAAATTAACTTAATTATTAAAAAATATTTTCATAATCAAAATTTTCATTATAAATATTCTATCATGTAATAAATATTTTAACTTAACTATGAGAAAATATTTATAAGTATAACTCATAAATCTAAATAAAATGTAATCAGAATTTATAAACATTTTTAAATAGCTCATATAATTAGAATTATTAGAAATAAAATAAAATAATCATCCATTGTTTTACTTTTTTTCTTAATCTCTTAGTTTTAAATTATTTCACATTACTAATTTACACCTGTATTTTCATGCAATTTAATATATTTTATAAGTAAAGACCATTTAATTATTTTGTTGTTTTCAAAATGTATTTTAAGAATTAATAAAAGAGTTTACGGAGAACAAGCAAATATATAAAATGGAAAATACACATGTTATGAAAAGAAAATTATTCATTGTCACCGTATTACGTAAATATCATACCCCTACATTTTGAAAACAGACATGTTATAAAGTAGAAATTATTTGTTACTGCCGCATTGCGCGAGTAACATGCTATCTTTACTACTCTATAAAGCATTTAACTCTTTTTTTAAGACAATTTTTTAAGATAAGTAGTACAATATAGCATGATTTACAATAACTTTGAGCAACAATCTTAACACTTTTAAAATAGTACAACTGTAACACCCTCTCCACCGGTCTAGACTAATGAGGTAATTAATTTTTTAAACTTGGGATTTATAATTGATTATGTGAATTTGTTTATTAATTGTTATTATATGATTTATTATTATGTGTTATTTAATTGTGAATTTATTTAATTAAGAAAATGATAATTAATTTAAATATAAAGAATTAGTGGATTAATAGGTATCATGTTTTGATGACACTTAGTCATTCTATCACCACCACCATCTCACTTGTACATGCAAATTAGAAAAGTGTGTGTATGTGTGTGTGTTAGTGTGTCCACGGCCGAAAGAAGAAGAACAAGAAAGGGAATTCATCTTCATCTTTTAATCTTGAATTGTTGATCTTTGTAGGCTTTGACATCATCAGGTTAGCATACATATGCTATTAGATCATGATTAATGTTTGATTTCTTGGATTATATATATGAAAACCGAATGAAGCTTGATCGGATGAATTCATGAAATTAGGATGATTGCATGTTAGAAATTGATGTGAATTCATGTTTATTATGTGTTTATCTTGATTTCTGGATATATATATATATATATATATATATATATATATATATATATATATATATGTATATATATATATATATATATGTATATATATATATATATATATGTATATATATGTGTATATATATATATATATATATATTCATATGGATGTACTTAAATTAACTCAGAATTGAAGAAATATTTAAATAGACATGAACTTGTTTTAATCAGAATTCCTAACTTCGAATCATACGGAATTGGTAAAACCGAATGGGTCATTCGGAATTGAGATGAAATCCGAATGGATTTATCCTAGATTGAATAAGAAACTGTATGAATAGAAAACCGAATGTTTTATGCCTTTGCTTTATAAGAATGCTATTATACGGAAATGGACCAAAATCCGCATGCTTAATCGGAATTCAGAAGAAACCGAATGATTTTGCCTTAGTTTATACGGGATTGTGATCTATCCGATTTTTGAGAAACCACATGACATCCGAAATTTGTATAATACCGCATGGAATTTCCTTTGCTTATTCGGAATTAATGATTGGATCCGGGATTTGACTAAAATCGAATACACAACCTTTGCTTATCCGGGATTGTTGACTTGGATCCGGAATTATGATAATTCCGCATGGTGCATCCGGGATTTAGAACATTGGGCTATTTTCCTTAACACTTTGATCGGATTTGGACTTGTGATGAGAAATCCGCATGGCAGAGAAACCGCATGGTACCTTATACGGTTTTGGAGAAAGATTTGGGATTTTCTAATAAATGAGATCACGACATATGGATTGTATATATGTGTTATATGTACTATGTATGTATACATGTGATGTATGAATAAGTGTATTACTTATTGTAAATCAGTATACTGAAATCTATACTGACTTATGCTTACATAATCTCAGGAACTGAGAAGACTTAGTGAGTTAGTCATCTGAGTGTGCTACAGTTGTGCTGACTGTGGTGAGTGGATTCATATCTTCGGATATACAGGATATGATATCCTGATTGATACTATGCTCATTGGACTTAATGTCTTGATTGATATGTATACATATTTGATTGGAGATCAGCATTAGCTGGGCGGTTGGGCTTGTTGCTTGGGGATTTACAGTATCTGATCGTGATGTGCATTTGTTGCACTCAAGGGTGCTGGTACTGTTGTCCATGTTAGCAGGACTATCGGTAAACCTATGATTTGGCCGGCATATGGTTGTAGGTGAGTGCAACACTGCCGGTTCTCCTGGGGTTGTGAGCTATGTGTTTAGGCTGTTTGCCTTGTATGTGCTTAGATATTTATTCCCTCACTTAGCTTTGTGCTAATTCCCCACTATCATCTTTCGCAGATTTCTTTGAGTAATCTTTCTAAAGATATATGGCTGGGAATATGGACAGACCACTACTCTGATGTCTAAATTTTATAGAGCCTGTTTTGTAAATAACACTGTAGTAGCATTTTTGTAAATGTAAAACCAGACGAGGATCGTATTTAACTTGTGTTTATAATGTAATTAAGCTTCCTCACGTAGTTTTATGTTAATTAAAAGTACAGTGTTACAACAACTGTCATTAAATTCAGGACATTTTTTGTAATTAATTTTTTGACCGTTTAAATCATTCATTATGTATTTAGATTCTGACAGTTTTATAGTATTTAAAGTGTTTAAGATCATTGCTGAAACATATTGTAAATAATGTTATTTGAGTTGTACTATTTTATGTAATTGGTTTCGGTTTTAAAACCGAATTTGAAAACAGTTTCAGTTTTATGTAATTAAAGTATTTATGGTAATCGGTTTCAGTTTGTAACCCGAATTTGAAAACGGTTTCGGCTTTTCGGTTACAGAGCTGTTCGGATTACGGTTAAAACGGTTTATATCCAATTTTGAACAACCCTATGTCGACAAATGAAACTATTTTACCCTGCCGCATCGCGCGGGTAAAATACTAGTATATTATAAAGCATTTAACTTTCTCTCTCTTAATGTTTTTAAGGCTACTTAATTTTAAGTAGTACATGTGTTTATGCATAATATACAAACATTTAAAGGTTCACAAATAAATAAAAATATGAATGCATAATATACATACATGGTCACACATTAATAAATGCACTCCTTATTTTGATGATGATAAAAATATGAACAAGTAATATTATTGTTTATCAAATTTATTCATATGTTCATATGCTACATTATTTAAAGGTTCACAAACCTAAAATTAATGATCAAGTAAAGTACAAATAATTGAAGACTTCAAATCAACAAGAAAAGAAGAAAACAAGATAAAAGGAAACATTCTGTCTTCACGGTCGATCCCACGGTCGAACGTGAATCATCCGTCGTTACACAGCTCACAATTCTTAAACATTGTCTTTCTTGAAGCCAGTCGAACTCGTACTCAACAAGTGAAGATAAATTCTTCAAAGCCGATGACGAAGAAATCTACAAACAAGAGTTCGGAAAATATGAGCTTACAAGAATAATTAATTAAAGAAGTTTAAGTTTTTACAAAATAATTTTTATAAAAACTTTTATAAAAAAATTCAAATATTTTTTATATAAATCACAAGCTTGGTTGAAAAAGTATAAGACTTCTTATTTTGGCAAATACCAAACATGATCTTTCATAGAAATAACACAACACCACTTATAGGAAAAGGAATCTCCCAAAGAAGCAAACTTCCAACATGTTTTATGCATTTGGCTTCTAAACTTCCTATTTGGTGTTTAAATTCAAACATAAGAGGTATGGCACCAACCCAACTTTTCTAAGACTCCTTTTCAGTGCATTTTAATGGTAAAAATGGGTTGTGTATGATTTTGGTAAAAGGCCAACGTCTTTATTTGCAAGGCTCAAAAAGTTACAGAATGCTGACGGAAGATGCCACGGTCGACCGTGGATCGACCGTGGGCAGTCTGGACACTTTTTGAACTTGCACCTTTTTCCTTATTTAAACCAACTCAAGTCTTGTGTTTTATTAACCTCTTGCACAGCTAAAACACAGAACATATATTCTTATCTTGTGAGCTCATATTCTTTCATAATTCATCTATCATTCAAGATCAAGAATCAAGCAAGAGCAAAGCTTTCAAAGCTTAAACACTACATCATCTTTCTATATATTTTGTAATAGTGTAAGGATCAACTCTAGCCTTTCAAATTAGAGTGAAGTAAGGATCATCTCTAGCCTTTAGAATTATAGAGAAGTAAGGATCAACTCTAGCCTTTCAAATTAGAGTGAAGTGAGGATCAACTCTAGCCTATAGAATTAGAGTGAAGCAAGGTTATCTTTACCTTACTTGCAAGTTTGAAGTGTTAATTCTTGCAAGTGAAAAAGAGAAGTGTAAAAGGTTTATCTCTACCTTCAAAAAGAGAAGCTAGTGGAGCAAACTCTTGATGGGTGAGGCCAATGAGTGGATGTAGTGCAAGTTTGTTAACACTTGCATGAACCACTATAAATCTCTTGTCTACTAATTGGTGATATCTCTCTACCCTTACTCTCTTTATTTCAAGTATATATATTTGTTGTGTTATAAACTTCAAGAAAAATATTTTTAACACAACTTACAAATTTTATAAGTGTAAAAATTGGTAAACTAAGTTAAAGAACCTATTCACCCCCCCCCCCCCCCCCCTCTAGGTTCCAACAAAACCATTAAACATAATAACAATTAATTAATTATCTAATCTTTATATATTACTTATATCAATACAATTATTAAGGCTAGATTATCTTTTTCAATAATTATCTAATAATAATATATTTTTTATTTTATTATTTTTTAAAAACTATTTTCATAACTAATAAAAAGGTTGGTTGAAAATATATAAAGCATACAGAAAAATGATGTTATGGAACAAATTTCATTTCCCAACACAACATTTCACACATATACATTTTTGAATTCGAACATGTTGTCGAACATAAATTATTGATATCGCCCGTGCATTGCGCGGATTATAATGTTAGTATTTTTATAGTCATTCAAAATGTTTGCTTCCAGAAAGAATTGAACTCGAGTATAGTGTGGTAGTCTTTAAACATCCTACCACTAAGCCATATTAATTAACTTTCCAAACATTCTACCAATATGTAGTCTTTGTATTATTTGATTCGTTCATATTTATTCGTATCACTTGTAGATTAGAAATTTTTTCGTCATAAACTTTGATTCCCGCTACATGTCTATGATTAAATCATAAAAATATCAAGATAAAGTACCATATAAATCTTAAGTTGTTAGAATAAACTAATTACAGTAAAAACTTTTCATCTACATCATATTTCATCTCTTACATTTTATATTAGAGATCCTTGTTAATGGTTGGAAGATCTAAGATCTATTCATAGTATATGAAATTAAAGATTTGCATAAATCTTTTATCACAATTAAATAAATAATTCCTGTGAATAATAATGATAAGGAATATATACAAAATAAAAAAGAATATCTAATATATAAATCACCCCTAAAATTTGGAAGGAACTTGAGAGGCGAAGCATTTGGACAACCAACCACGTCTTGCTTTGTGAATAATAATTGTGACCATAAGATCCAATGGTGGGTAGTCAACATTTTGAACAATAATTGTGATATTTGATTTTTCTTGCATTTTACTAACCAATTATCTTTATAAAGAAGGAATTAATTTATACATTCTAGTCTAAGGATTAAAACATCTTAGTCTAGAGTTTCGATACCTTAATTAAATATGTTAACCGATTTCTATTGGTCTGTTTTATAACTTTTCACATATAATTTAATTATTTATATTTTCTAGGAAGTCAGTACATAAAAACACAAATCTCATCAAAAAACTAAAAAGAAATTAATTGACCTTCATCTTCTGCAGATACACTCTACTTTATATAAGTATAAACAAAAGAAGAATATATAATTTCATCAATGCTCCTTCATATCCACAATAACAAAAACATAGTAAGATAATAAGAAAATAGGAACAAGAAAAAAGAACAAGGTATTGGTATCCACCTCCGGCCAAAATCCGGCCAAACAAAGAATCAAAATTTGTGAAATATCACAAGTATAACATCAGGTATTTTCATTTTACTCTTCCGTCAGCTCGCTAAAATTTTCAAAAGTTTAAAAATTACAAGATTGCCTCTAGTTCTTTCACTAGTATGCCTAAGGTTGGATGTAATAAACATATGATAAAATCTTATACCCCAACTTCAAGGAATGAACAAGGTTTCAAGATAACACCAAGGTGGATCAAAGTAGGTGTTTTTGATACTAACAATCCCGGACCCATGAAAAGATGGTACCACACATATGAAATATGTTTGAGTTGTAGGTTGCAATTGAGGTTGAATATCATTCTTGATGCAACTTGAAGTTTTGTGTGGATGAAAGACTTGGATGATAAATCATCAAGAATAATGCTTTTGAACAACACTAGTGAAACACAATCAAGATAAGTTTCTCTTTCACTTCTCAAAGCTTTATATGTTGACATCTATGTGTTGAAAGTGCCATGAGAACTTATGTGAAACTACTTGACATGTTTAAATGTGTTTATTGTATCTAGTGCTTTACATAAACTTGGTTTGCTATAAAAAAAATCAAGGGTAGCAAAAGCATTAAGAAAAGACATAGAAATACTTATCAAATGCTTAAATGTCTTTCAAAGCTCAATTCATACTCAAGTCAAATACTTTTTGATTGAGTTACAAAGTTGAACTATGTGGTGTTAAAATGACATATTACTTGTGCCCATATTACTTGGTGTTGTGATTTAAATAATAACTTGAAGCTCTTCCATATAGATGCATGACAAATATCAAACTATCTTGAAAATCATTAAATAACAAATTTGAGAAAATTGATAGTTGATTAATAATTCTAGATGTATAGTCTCATAAAGTTAGAATATACAAACTACATCTAAACAAGAGTATTTGCTTTTGAATGTGAGATTTATTGTGCTTAAAGTTAAAATTGCATATTGATGAACAATATTTTAAATTTTGACATACCATGTTCATGTTCATCATATTGCATTAAGTGATTATATGCAATGCTTGAATTTCTCACAAAGCATGCTTTGGCTAAAAGTATTTAAATGATATGGAAATATATGTTATATAATTCTATATATTGAAATGTATAGTCAAATAATAAATTATTTGTCAAAGAATTAAAGGTTTGCTTAAATCCCATTGATTTCATTTTCACATACACTATTTGGGTTTAAGTAATTAAAGAGCCAAATTAGATTTTATCATAAGTAACATTGTCTTAGAATTTAAAAGATATCATATTACAAATTAAGACAACTTACTTTGATGAATCATAATTGGGACTTCATAAAAATGGTGCTTAGAAGTTATATACATGCTTTAAAGTTAGATATATTAAAGAAATAATATTTCAAACACACAACAAATGCAATAATATAGCGGACATAAATACTAAATCACTTAAGAAAGAAGTAGTTGATGCAATGAACCTTGGTTTAGGAGTGATTGAACATGTTCCCTACAAAATAAAGTTTGATTATGTGAAACCTTTCAAAATTGTGCTTCCAGACTGTCCACGGTCGAACCACGGTTCGTGGATCCACTGTCCAAATAATCAAATTGAAAGAAATCTCGCGGTCGATGCCACGGTCGACCGTGGATCGTCCGTCGGATGTCTGACGGATTTTAAACCTATTTTGCCCTATTTCTCTCTCATCTCACCACTTTATCACTTTACCCATCTTCCCCACAAAAACCCTAGCCTCCATTTTTGCTTAGACACTCAAAAAGCTTAAAATTTATTGCAAGAAACAAGAATTTACCGATGATTGAAACTATGGTTGAAGCCCGGGTTGGATTCATAGTCCATCTACAAGTGAAAGCTTCTTTATTCTAGATCTCTCACTTGATTCATGAATCCTCTTCACTAAAGGTAAAATTCCTCACCATTGTTTCTTCTTTATCTTCTTAGGGTTCCACTCTACACATAAATCTAACATGAATCATGTATGAACAATTTTGTGTAATGTTTATGCCTTGGGTTTAGTGGTAAAGAATGAAGGAAAACTAATATGATGAAAAATGGGTTTGTGACAAAACGTAACTGAGATATACATATATATATATATATATCTATATATATATATATATATATATATATATATATATATATATATATATATATTTATTTGTTGAAAAGTCTAACAAATAAAGAAAAAGTGAACACATGCTTCACGGTCGATACACGGTCGATACCGTACATCGACCGTCGACCCTCTGGAGGTTTCCAAAATTCTAAATCTATCAAGTGCTCCACGGTCAACCGTGACTTCGACCTTGAGCTTGATGTTACTTTTAATAATTTTCTATTTAAGGCTCATACATAGATTTACTCTTGCTTAATACTAAACATACATCAATGCGACATAAGTGATTCAATTGTCTTCCGAAATCTTAAAACATTTAGGACACCTGAACCAAATTGGTATACACATACATGTTAAGTTTACATTCACATATGTGTTTCAAATAAAATGAATCATCATCACTTCATCACCTATTACTTTGAGAACTTATACAAACTTTTTGAACAACATCGTAAACAAATGAATAAAAGCATGTTTATGGTACTAAAATGATATGCCTAAACCTTTGTGCATTAAATAAATTATATTACCTTGGTTTAGTGCAACAATATGCTAACATGCAACTCCCTATGATGTTAAAGTTTGAATATCTTGTCTTGGGCTCAAATTCTAAGAACTTAATTAAAAAACTCAACACTATTAGTAAATGTGATAAACTAATTAAACTTGCAAAGTCATAAAATGATTATTATGAAGTTAAGAAAAGAGTACATTAAATAAATAAGTACTTGCTTATATCTTATACACTTCACAATTCAAAGTAATCACAAACTAAAAGTTGAGTTATGACATAAGAGTTTGAAAAACCATTTTAGTCAAACACTTCATGTGTTACTTTTATAAGAGCTCATTAAGTAATTGCATACATGGAGAAATAAAAGTAATTTACACAAACCTTATGCCTAAATTCTATATCTTACTTGGTTTGAAAAGGTAAAATGCTTGTATGCAACTTATATATGATGCTCATGATATCCTATTTACATCAACAAGATATGTTACCAAAATAACAATACACGCTAAATGATAATACTTTGGTTCATGTTTGACATATCCTTGTTCATAATGTTATCAAATTACATATGTGATTCTTACATGAAATATCACTAAACATATGTAACATTATGATATGTCATTCATGCTCATCAAGTGTTAAATAATTATCATGTAATGAATTGTGGTCAAGCTACCTAACACATAGATTTTTCATATAAGATCACTATCAAAAGAGTCTTTTAAATAAGTTTGTGATGAAAGATATATGAAGATGATTACATGGTGAAGAAATATAAATTAACATATTGATTGTTGCAAGTGGTTCTCTCTTACTATCTTGACATGGTACTTAATGAATTACTCTTTGTAATCAAGATAGTAAAATTAGATGACAAGTTATGCCTCATATAAGAAATCATGTTATTTGTCATCTTGATATGTGCTTGAGTATGCCTATGTACTTATATGACTATCTCATGTGTCACACGCTTAATTTACTATCACTTGACACATGAATCTATGAGGTATACGTGCATAAATAATGATAATAGTATACGTAGGTATTGAATTAATTCAAAATGTGTAATGCTTGAGAAAAATACCTATGTTCTATATCAAATTTCTCATGATATATTGATCTACATACACCATGAATTATTCTTTGAAGATCAAGATAATAAACAAATGACATCATGTGCTTCATATGTAAAATCAAAATAATTGTCAATTTAGTGCACACATTGGTCATTTATTTGATTAAACCATACATGTTACATTCATTATCTCATCATGAAAAGATGAAAATCATATGTGGGCCTACATGCACTAAAATACTAATGAAAGTATAAACAAAGGTTGATCTACAAGATTATGGTCTTAACAATGATAAAACCTTCCTTTGCTTTATAATGTATATGAATAAATATCAATTAGAAATGAATAAATAATCTCTTCAATCTAGAGCTAAGAAATTTTCAATACTTAACTTAAGATTAGGATTGTGGATTTTTGTTGTCCTTAACATAATTTGCACACTTTAAGGGGGAGTCATCAACCAAAAAGAAAATTTCATATATATTTGTTCTCACTTCACTTCATATCATTGAATAAATACAAGATAATGATGCATATATCTCTCATGATTCCTACTTGAGTATATTTGATTTTTCCTAAATTATGTTTATGCATATACTTTTGTATATCGTGCACTTGTGTTTTGCTTTGTCTATCTTTTGTCAAGTGCTAGCTCAAAGGGATCATAAATCAAGGGGGAGCATCATCATAAAATCAAATGCTAGATCATAGGGATCGTCAATCAAGGGGGAGCTTTATAAACTATTTCGTGCTTTGATCAACAGGGAGAAGAATGTTCCTTTTTTATTCGACAAAAGGGGGAGAAGAATGTAGATGTGCAACATTGTTAACATGAATAAATTTGTGTAGCAATATTAATTAAATGTTGCATATTTTGTCATCATCAAAAAGGGGGAGATTGTTAGTGCATACATGGTCACACATTAATAAATGCACTCCTTATTTTGATAATGATAAAAATATGAACACGTAATATTATTGCTTATCAAATTTATTCATATGTTCATATGCTACATTCTTTAAAGATTCACAAACCTAAAATTAATGATCAAGTGAAGTACAAATAATTGAAGACTTCAAATCAACAAGAAAAGAAGAAAACAAGATAAAAGGAAACATTCTGTCTTCACGGTCGATCCCACGGTCGACCGTGAATCATCCGTCGTTACACAGCTCACAATTCTTAAACATTGTCTTTCTTGAAGCCAGCCGAACTCGTACTCAACAAGTGGAGATGAATTCTTCAAAGCCGATGATGAAGAAATCTACAAACAAGAGTTTGGAAAATATGAGCTTACAAGAATAATTAATTAAAGAAGTTTAAGTTTTTACAAAATAATTTTTATAAAAACTTTTATAAAAAAATTCAAATATTTTTTATATAAATCACAAGCTTGGTTGAAAAAGTATAAGACTTCTTATTTTAGCAAATACCAAACATGATCTTTCATAGAAATAACACAACACCACTTATAGGAAAAGGAATCTCCCAAAGAAGCAAACTTCCAACATGTTTTATGCATTTGGCTTCTAAACTTCCTATTTGGTGTTTAAATTCAAACATAAGAGGTATGGCACCAACCCAACTTTTCTAAGACTCCTTTTCAGTGCATTTTAATGATAAAAATGGGTTGTGTATGATTTTGGTAAAAGGCCAACGTCTTTATTTGCAAGGCTCAAAAAGTTCTAGAATGCTGACGGAAGATGCCACGGTCGACCGTGGATCGACCGTGGGCAGTCTGGACACTTTTTGAACTTGCACATTTTTCCTTATTTAAACTAACTCAAGTCTTGTGTTTTATTAACCTCTTGCACAGCTAAAACACAGAACATATATTCTTATCTTGTGAGCTCATATTCTTTCATAATTCATCTATCATTCAAGATCAAGAATCAAGCAAGAGCAAAGCTTTCAAAGCTTAAACACTACATCATCTTTCTATATATTTTGTAATAGTGTAAGGATCAACTTTAGCCTTTCAAATTAGAGTGAAGTAAGGATCATCTCTAGCCTTTAGAATTATAGAGAAGTAAGGATCAACTCTAGCCTTTCAAATTAGAGTGAAGTGAGGATCAACTCTAGCCTATAGAATTAGAGTGAAGCAAGGTTATCTTTACCTTACTTGCAAGTTTGAAGTGTTAATTCTTGCAAGTGAAAAAGAGAAGTGTAAAAGGTTTATCTCTACCTTCAAAGAGAGAAGCTAGTGGAGCAAACTCTTGGTGGGTGAGGCCAATGAATGGATGTAGTGCAAGTTTGTTAACACTTGCATGAACCACTATAAATCTCTTGTCTACTAATTGGTGATATCTCTCTACCCTTACTCTCTTTATTTCAAGTATATATATTTGTTGTGTTATAAACTTCAAGAAAAATATATTTAACACAACTTACAAATTTTATAAGTGTAAAAATTGGTAAACTAAGTTAAAGAACCTATTCACCCCCCCTCTAGGTTCCAACAAAACCATTAAACATAATAACAATTAATTAATTATCTAATCTTTATATATTACTTATATCAATACAATTATTAAGGCTAGATTATCTTTTTCACTAATTATCTAATAATAATATATTTTTTATTTTATTATTTTTTTAAAACTATTTTCATAACTAATAAAAAGGTTGGTTGAAAATATATAAAGCATACAGAAAAATGATGTTATGGAACAAATTTCATTTCCCAACACAACATTTCACACATATACATTTTTGAATTCGAACATGTTGTCGAACATAAATTATTGATATCGCCCGTGCATTGCGCGGATTATAATGTTAGTATTTTTATAGTCATTCAAAATGTTTGCATCCAGCAAGAATTGAACTCGAGTATAGTGTGGTAGTCTTTAAACATCCTACCACTAAGCCGTATTAATTAACTTTCCAAACATTCTACCAATATGTAGTCTTTGTATTATTTGATTCGTTCATATTTATTCGTATCACTTGTAGATTAGAAATTGTTTCGTCATAAACTTTGATTCCCGCTACATGTCTATGATTAAATCATAAAAATATCAAGATAAAGTACCATATAAATCTTAAGTTGTTAGAATAAACTAATTACAGTAAAGACTTTTCATCTACATCATATTACATCTCTTACATTTTATATTAGAGATCCTTGTTAATGGTTGGAAGATCTAAGATCTATTCATAGTATATGAAATTAAAGATTTGCATAAATCTTTTTTCACAATTAAATAAACAATTCCTGTGAATAATAATGATAAGGAATATATACAAAATAAAAAAGAATATCTAATATATAAATCACCCCTAAAATTTGGAAGGAACTTGAGAGGCGAAGCATTTGGACAACCAACCACGTCTTGCTTTGTGAATAATAATTGTGACCATAAGATCCAATGGTGGGTAGTCAACATTTTGAACAATAATTGTGATATTTGATTTTTCTTGCATTTTACTAACCAATTATCTTTATAAAGAAGGAATTAATTTATACATTCTAGTCTAAGGATTAAAACATCTTAGTCTAGAGTTTAGATACCTTAATTAAATATGTTAACCGATTTCTATTGGTCTGTTTTATAACTTTTCACATATAATTTAATTATTTATATTTTCTAGGAAGTCAGTACATAAAAACACAAATCTCATCAAAAAACTAAAAAGAAATTAATTGACCTTCATCTTCTGCAGATACACTCTACTTTATATAAGTATAAACAAAAGAAGAATATATAATTTCATCAATGCTCCTTCATATCCACAATAACAAAAACATAGTAAGATAATAAGAAAATAGGAACAAGAAAAAAGAACAAGGTATTGGTATCACCTCCGGCCAAAATCCGGCCAAACAAAGAATCAAAATTTGTGAAATATCACAAGTATAACATCAGGTATTTTCATTTTACTCTATTTGAATAAATAATAATACTTTATTATTAACTTCAACACCCTCGACACATGTTACTGAGTCCAAGCTCTGGCCAACCTAGTTCCACCGTCGGTGAACCCTGAAAAGATCTTGAGAAAAGGAACTTAAAAAATGAAAAACATTGAAAACCTCAGACCTAAAAACTTCCGGCCACGGGGGCGATGGCTATGGCGACGGTGGCGACAGTCTCAAGGTGGCAAACCCAGATCTGAAACAGTAAGAGTGGTGGCCACAGTGGCGATATCTCCGGCCACGGTGGTGATGGCTATGGCGATGGTGGCAACGGTCTCAAGATGGAAAACCTAGACCTGAAACAACGGTGGTGGTGGCAACGGGGGCTGGTTGAGGTGACATTATCTCCGGAGAAGGGGTTAAGTGAGAGAGAGAGATCGAGTTAGAGGGAGGGAGAGAGAGAGAGAGAAAGAAAGAGAGAATGGAGGAAATGGGAAATCTAGGGCCATGTTTGTTGTGGATGAATGGGAAAGGGAATGGCAAACACCATTCCATTCCTTTGTTAAAAGCTTGTTTCTTTGAGACAAGGGAAAGGAAACAATAATTACATAAATAATTTCATTCCTTCATTTTCATTCGTCCACTCCCCTCATTTTTTCCCATTTCATTCCTAGACTAGATGAAAATAGACCATTATACCCCCTAACTAACCCACGATCTATCCCTAGATTATCTTCCTCTTGTATTTATACATCATTTGATTCACTTTTTCCACGTAGTGTTCGTCGTAATAAGAATAGTTATTTCCTTCTTTTTCTGTTTTCTTAATTGATGTGGTACTCTTGTATAAAATAGTATTTATATGATTTTGCTATTATTAGGTTGACATTATTTATTACTGATAATCTCGTAGTTCTGATAGTTGTCAAATTTTTAAGATGTGTAAAGTGTATTTAAAATATATTTTTGTATATGAAATTATTTAAATTTAAGTTATATCAATTTTTTAATACATAGACATTTTGGCCATTGTTTATTTCATTTCATTTCATTCCGATGTCTATTCTCTCTACCAAACATACTTCGGAAATGATTCATTTCATTCCGAGAAAGCAGCCAAACACGCGGATGGAGTGGTAATGAATATTCTATTCCTTTGTCCATTTTATTCCTTTGTTTATTCTATTTATTTGTTATTCCATTCCGTCCAACCAAAAAAACCCAATGGGTTTTAAAAAGTAAGGTGGGAATTAGAATGGTTTAATAATTTTGTTTTTTATTAATATAAATTTGGGGTGTTTTTTATTGATTCTGTGTTTTAAATTTTTTATTAATTTCATATGTGCCTTGAAATATATAAATTTTATTATTTACAAGAAATGTATTATTTATAATATTAGTTTTATGTTATTTTCTTATCTACAGGGTGACGAGTACTTCAAATTTACCATGGAACAAGTATAATACATATTATTAATTATATTTATTGGTGTGTAATTAATTGGTCCATTTATCGATCCTTTCTAACATGTGATGTTTCTTAAATTTTTAGGAATTTATATCTCGTGAAGATTTAATCACTTGGGTACAAAATGTGGTATGTTCACAAGGTTTTGTAATCGCCACTAGACGGTCAAGGTCATGTACTCTTGGCTACAATTTTAAATTGTCCTTGGTTGTGATTTTTGAGGTGTAGCCAAGAGTAAAGACGCGGAAATAAGACAAAATAACTGTGAATTCGAATTGGTAGGGAAGTTTTTGAAGACACATAATGTTTAGACCTTAAGGGTCGTACGTGACGAACACAATCATGAACCAACGAAGTTTATGGAGGGCCATTCACATATAATGAAATTGATTGGTAATGAGTATCGTTTGGTGCAAGATTTGACAAAGTTGAATGTAAAACCACGAGATATTTTGTCTACGCTAAAGGATCAATATGAAACTAATGTGTCTTCACTGAGAACTATATACAATGCTCATCGTATGTTTCGAATGTCTGAGCAAGGAGGTAGAACCCCAATGCAATATGTGATGCAGATTTTGCATACGAACGAGTTAGAAGAATGATTTTTCATTCATCCACCTTTATTAAACATGTGGCAAGCATTTGTGTTGTGTTAATGGATGCTACATATAAAACCAACAAGCATAACTTGACTTTTCTCGAAATCGTTGGTGCACTTCTACAAAGACCTTTTCCATAGCCTTCACATTCATGCATAACGAAAAGGCATGCAACTATATTTGGGCATTGACTTGCCTAAAATTTACTATTAATGCATCATTTTGTCCTCGTGTTATGATCACTGATACAGATTTAGCATTGATAAAAGCGTACGAAGAGTGTTGGTCCCTGTAACATCCTAAATCCGGGCCTAGTAGCTTCGTCAGTATTCTAAATATTTGCTTATGTGTTTATGTTAACAGAATGCTTATATGGTATCGTTAGATTCGTTTTTAAATAAATATTACTTTGTTGGTAATTAATTATTTGATATCAATTGTTTATGTGACAAACTGTATGTTCAAACGTAGCGTTTTAAATACTAAGTGTGTGTGTGTGTGTTATGGTGGCCGAATTTGAGGTATTAAATATGCCTTCATTCTTAAGTTTAGTGTTATATGTGTGTGTGTGTGTTTTAAGGTGTTTTTGAGAGAAAAACTTGAAGAACTTGCAACTTGAATCATTCCATCTTGATTCTAAGTGTTTGATATCATAGTTCAAGGTAGAAACATGATTCATAAATTCATCATAACTTGATTTCAAGGTGTTACCATGCTTAAATTTCTTGAAACCACCATGTTAAAGATGATGAAGAATTTGAGAGTCATGTTTTATGAAATTGTTAGTTTAAAGTGGTTCCATGTGTTCTTGATGATATGTAACAATGTTTTAAATGAATTTTGTGTTGTTTATGAGTTAAATCATGATTTAAAGTATGTATATGAAAATTGAAATCCTTGAAATTTAAGGAGCTTGATCATGTGTTCTTAAGATTAATTTGAAGGTTTGAAGTTTATGATATTAATTTTTAATCTGAGGAAGATGATGAGGTGTGTCTTGGTTAAAACAAATCCTATCCATACCTTGACTAATTGTCATGCTTGGAATTATGTGTGCATACCATTTGAAACATATATATATATATAATTGTTGTTTGTTCTACGCTCGAATGGGAAGGAGAAAAGAAAGGAAGCTCGAAGGGAATGTGTATGTGTGCCTGAGTTTGAGTAATATGATTGCATGAAAAATTTGGATTATATATATATATATATATATATATATATATATATATATATATATATATATATATATATATATATATATATGCCTTAACCTGTGCTCGATGAAGAGTTGAAAGGAAGGAGGGCCACGCTCGGAAAGGGGGTCTCGGTTCGAATGGAAAGAGTTTAGCTCGAATGCATGCATGAGTAGGGAGATGGTTTGAATGTGAGGTGCTCGAATGGTGGTTCAAAGATGAGGTGCACGAAAGGTGGTTCGAACCAGGTCACGCTCGAATGATTTTTTTTATATAGTTGGTTCATGTTCGAATGTTAGGTGGTGTTTAGTGTTAAGCCCAAGTTCGAAACCCAAACTGATTAGAGGCCCGATTTGAATTAAGCACGACGCTGGGAATCAGGACGTGTTTTCGTGTTTTTAATGTTTTGATCTTTATTTGCTATTTGTTTCAGATGCATGTTACATGTATTTGATTTATATGATGTTAACTTGATAATTAATAATTATTAGTGATTATTGAGGATATAAATATATTTGTAGAAGGCTATCGGTTGATCATTGCTTTGGCCGGCATTTGGTCGTAGGTTCGGCAGAACCGCAGGGCCTATGATATTTGTGGTTACCAGTTCTTGTGATCGTTGTGGTTCTGCTAATTGTTGCTTGTGGCTTGATTTCCATTCACTTAACTTTGTGCTAATTCTCACCCTAACATTTTGTTGTAGGTTTTTGAGAGCACGGTAGGTTGCTCGTTTTGTGTACAGGAGAAGTTTGACCATCGCTCTGATATTCTGGATTTTAGAAATGATGAGCCATCTTTATGAAAAATTTTGTAACACGAAACGATATATTGTGTTATTGTACAATGTTGGTTTTTAAGTTGTGAGTGTTGCTTTCTTTATTAATCTTTATTGCAATGTTTTCGCCGTGTTTTAAAAAAATGGCTTGTGTTTTACGGTGTTATAGTCCCGGATGGATACTACAACAAACAAATGTTTGTAGAAGGGGGAAGGGTTGAATACAAACTTTAGATTTTTAAAATCGAATACACACGATTATACTTTATGTAATTTTTATTGAAATGAATCAAGAATTACATGAACTGGATGCGGAAAATTTAAGTTTAATAAAGGTAGCAAAAAGATGTCTAACACATAGACAAGCTAATTCTAATAATTAATGTTTATGATGTTTAATACATGAACAAGTTTGTTCTACACAAAGATTTGCTAACTCTAAAATTTTGTTCCTTGCTTAAAAGTTTTAAACTTGCTTCTAAAACTAAACTTTGAAGTCTTATGTAGTTCTCAACAAATGAGATATTTAAGCGTAGTTTGCATGTCTAACATGCAATGGTATATATAGAATTTGGCATCCGGTCGTGGCTAAGCAGATCAGAGATAAAAGTACGTAGGATAATAATATTATAATAAATAAAGTTAGTGAGTGAAAAGTAAAAACACTTTATACAAGCAATGTATAAAGTAAATGTACTTTTATGAAAAAGTACATCCCACTAACAATATTATAATATTAAAACCTTTACATTTTGCGTTGAAGTTTAAGTTTCTCCTTCCATGTTTGTACTTTAAACGATACCATGCTTCCTTCAGATTTTACTTTACCAAGTATGGAGTTGCCAGTCATACTTAGTTGTTGAAACAAATCTTCGAAATTTTCTTCTTCTAAAACATCTTTCTCCTTTTCCAAAGGATAAGATCAATGCCTTTTGTATCTTTTCATATTCAAAAAGTGCTAATACTTTTACAAAGATAGATCTAAAAGGCATAATAGAACAACACATGTTATGTCTTGGACTTAAGATAAAATACAAAGTAACACTGAACTGATATTACATTTTCGCGACTTAGCTAACAAGATACACTGAACTACAAGTATAATTTTTCTCAGTCTAAGGAATGGTAAAGACTCAGCTACTGAGGTTCACTCAGCTGATCATAGGAATGCTCGGTCCAACATTAGACTAGAAGAAGCTGTAAGCATATCAACCTTGATGATCAAATTGATCAGAAATGCTCATCTGATCATTCTGAGTGATATGCTTATGTGAAGATATTAAGTAAGGTAAAGTTACTTAACTAATTCTAGATGGCCTCAGCTGATCTAAGTTGAATACTCAGCTAATCACTTTCACTGCTCAGCTGATCAGAGTAGTTCCTTAGCTGATGGTTGTAATCTCCCAGCTCATGCTTCTATACTTGTCTTTTCTTCTCGACTGATCTCTAAAGCTGGTCTTTTGGCTGATACTCAGTCCTCAGCTGATCCTTAGTTGATACTTCATACTTAGAGAAATTCTTAATGTCATTAACAATGCAACACATGTGTTGTAATAATCTAATTCCAAATCGAATGTAGGGTTTTGTTAACATCAAATCCTATTCAATTAATAGATAAGTTTGATTACAAGGTTGAAGTGATTATCTCCCCTACAAGAAGTGTTTCCATAAAGTAACCATTTACTTGGTAGGTGGCATATATTCAATGATATAATAAAGCATTGTAGGGAACGTTCAAATCACAGACGACTTGGACTTCGTTTCAGCCACTATGGAAAAAAATTAGTTGAATCTTCAACATATACAACATACATGCAAAACTATGCAGACCTCTAGTCATTATCGGTCGACCTCTAGACATTCCAATTTTTTTTACTTATATATTAGACTAAAAGAGCATTCATATTATTTGCATGTCATTAAGTGCATCACCAAATATAAATGTATAGTTGTAATTTGAATGCTAAGTAATACAAACATCAAGTTTTTGAAATCATCATTGCGTAAAATATATTTTAATCACGAGCACCAGGAATCCCTATCGACAGTGACAGATAGATTGAGTTCAGAATCAACCTAGTACCCAGTGCATAACCATCGCCAAAATGCCATAACGACATGCATCGTCAGAGATGTAAGAGTTGATGACACATGTACATGAACTTTTAGATAAAGGTTACATCAAAATGAGTAGCTAGCTCATCTTTCGGAGCGCCGATATTGTTTGTAAAGAAGAAAGATGAAAATGTCTCTAATGTGTATACACTATTGTGAATTGAACAAGATGATCGTGATTCGTGAAGAATAGGTACTCGTTATCTATCTTGTGTTTAAAAAGCATGTTTAAAAGATTTACTATGCCTGGAGACAATTAAAACTTCCACCAAACCCAAAGGCAGTTATTTATTACCAAATATTATCATATTAAAGTTTATAACTATTATCTAAAAAAGATATAATCGTCATTTTACATGCTAACTTTTATCGTTGTAATTATTTTTTATAATCATTAACTTACAAACAAGTCACAAATGTTAGATAAGATGGTCACATATACCAAAGGTATTGTAGTTTCTTTTTAATACATACAATGGAGATTGTACACACACACGCATTCTCTCTCCCTCTCTCTCTCTCTCTCTATATATATATATATATATATATATATATATATGGGAAAGTTCAAATGAAAATGAGAAATTAATTGAGAATGGGAGACTAAATCTCAGCCGTTCATTTTGTAAGTGGAATTCATGGATGGAAGCGTGGGGAATCGAGTGTGGCAGGGTGCATGTGGGGAATTCATGGGTGGGCAATGACATTGAAGGAGAAGGAATTGGACGGCTGGGATTGAGTCTCCAATTCTCAAAAATTTTTAAGTTCTCATATATATATATATATATATATATATATATACTAGCATATTACCCGCGCAATGCGGCGGCGTCAACTAATTTCTACTAAGTAACCAGCTTGTTTTTTGTATTCATCAATACAGTGATAACAAATAATTTTTCTTTGGCAAGTGGCTACATGTCTATTTTCTTTATCTATTTTCCATTTTCTTTATTATTATTCTATTCTCAATCAACTCTTTTATTATTTTAAAATAAATTTTGAGAACGATTAAATAAGAAAAACGATCTCTACTTATAAAGTAGGTTAAATTACATGACAATACATAGCGTAAGTAAGTAAGTTGAAACTATTAAAAATTAAGAGATTAAGATTATAGAATAACTTAATTTGAAACTATTAGTTATATGAGCAATTTTAAAAAATTAAAATATATGTTTATAAATTCTAATTATATGTTATTCACGTTTATAAGCTCTACTTAATTATACACATTTTTTTGATAAATAAGTTAAAATGTTTATAACATAATTGAATATTTATTATTTGATATTTTTTTTTAAGTATGGAAGGTTTAGTTATTAAAATGGAATATAAGAATCTTATTAAATGCATCTAGTAGTTACTTTATATAATAGTTTTATTTATATATATGAAGGGTAATTTAGTATATTCAACTTACTTAAAAATTAAGAGTTTTTAGGTTGTAAATGCTTTATATAGGAGTAAGATACATACATATATATATATATATATATATATATATATACGAGCAAGAACCAATTATACCCATTGATCAACAAGATTGAGGGTCGAAATTAAAAAGTTGTTAATTGATAACCTTAAAATAATCAAACTTATCCTTAATTAATTAAGAGCAATTTGGAAACTTTTATTCACTTTTTTAAACTAATATATCCATCAAAACGAAAGATGTTAAATTATGAAAATTATACCAAATTAAAATAAAAAATATACTCTTTAATTTGAGACCGATCTAACTATATTTTTTTGAAGTTTTATTTTGTGTTAACTGTGTTTTTTATTTCAGTACAGCTCGACATGTTCACATGTGCATATATTTGCACATATGCAATTGCACAAATTCGCCTAATTTTTTCAGCACAGATATATATATATATGCATATGTGCAAATATCTGCACATGTCAATATATGCATGTGTGCACATGTCAAGAGTTGTGTTCCAAAAAACCAAGCAAACGCGAATTTTTTTCACGAAAAAATATTGCAAGATTGGTCTAAAATTAAGAGAATAATTTTCTCGTTAGTTTGGTATAATCTTTCTAAGTTAACACTTTTTCGTTTGATGGATATATTAGTTTTAAAAAAGTTGGTGTAAGTAAAAATGTACATACAACCCTTCCTCTTTAAAAAAATAAAAAGATAAGAAATTAAATATTTGGTCAGAAATAGTTTTCCCGGTTATCGTACAAATAACAGTTCTCGTTTGAACCGTTATATATATATATATATATATATATATATATATATATATATATATATATATATATATATATATATATATATATATATATAACGGTTCAAACGATTGTTTTTTCGTATAATAACTAAAACTAGACCAATCAATTAAACTCTTGTCTTTTTCAATTTAATTGTAAACGGAGAGGGTATAGTTGAGAATTTGTTTTTAAAACTTACTTTTGTACCACATGTATAAAACAATGTGTACATTCCTTCTATCACAACTTTACTCAACCTAACCTTCTCTCTTTTCTCTCTCACCAACGACTAACCTCTAGGCTACCTCCACAAGAACACAACCACTCTCCCCTTCTTCCCCTCTCAACCTTGTGAGACTCTTCTCATCTCATCGGTAGTACCACGGTCCCCGTCGAGGCGACCATCGATGACTACCAATGGCAACTCATTCTCATATTTTCTTTCGTTGTTCGCCGACTACCACTTCAACATGACTACATATCTAATTAGTAGCAAATTTCGGGTCCCATCATGTCAACCACAAATCTGATTTGAAGGTGAGTTTCTCTCTCGTCTTTCCACGTCAAGACGCTGACCACCTTCCACTAAGCGAGATCGGGTGACCGCTGACCTGTTGAAATTTTGTGAAAACACAAGACTTGAATGTTCTCAAGTTTTGTGTCCCACATAGGAGGGGAGAACAAATTTTGGTGAGTATATAAGGGATTTACCTCCCTTAGTACTCAAACCAAAATGGAGGGGGACTAGTAGGGGTATCCCCACACGCGCGTCGAGCCGTTAACCGCGTGCCCACGAGTGGCGCGTGTAGCCATTTCGTGGTCTCGCGTATTTGATCCAAGCAGCAGATGGGTCGGGTTAGGACCCGGTCTGCGTTAGTTGCGAGAAAGGGGGGTCAGCCCACGTTTGGGGGAGTTTCCCCAGATTTTTGGAGCTGATCAGGTCTAGGCTCGGCTTTAAAACCGAGTCCAGCCTCCCCACTTCTACACTTCACAAAAATCTGCTCCACGCTCTCCTCTCTCTGCGTTTTTGCTTCTTGAGTTTCTGCCATCGTTCTTCCAATAGACGATTTCTAGTGCTGTTAGAAATCGTTTGTGAGGCTGCATCAAATTCTGGTTCGTTACATTTGAGGCTTACAGCACATAGAGCGACATAAACACCTTTAAGGGCAGGAGTTAATCCATGCAGTTCATCGATTTCTACATCCTTTTGAACAAAGATCATCAGGTTGGTGTTTACTTTTATATTTTGCTTAAAATAGTCTGATAACGGGACACTCTCCTTCTACCTTTCTTTCTGATTGATCGAGTAGGATCACCAGGGTTGGCAACAACTGTTAGATTATGTGCAGAGATAATTAATTGCTACATTGTGTCCAATGTTATAAGAGACTAAATGGTCACACTGCTACATACCCAATTAGAATAGTTTGGAATTTACCAATATCTGTGTGGAAATAATTAATCAGTGGAATTAATTATTTGAGAAAGAAATAAATAATAAATAGTTATTTATTATTTAAAGAGAAATTAAATATTAAGTTTAATATTTAATGGACTAGTTAATTAATAGTTAATTAATTAACTAGTAAAGTCCAGCGGGTCAAAGTGCAGGGAATGAAACTTCAATTCAAGTCATGGGCTTTAATTGGACGGGCTTGAGCTTGGATACGGTTTAAGTATTTAAACCTAGAAAAAGCTCATTTATCTTTAAGTGATTTAATCTTGACTCAAGAAAAACCCTGGCCTCCTCCCTCCCTCTTCTCTGCGTCTATCTCAACAAACACCCGAAGGTGTTTCGTTTTTGCTGTCTGCGTCGAAGACACAAGAGGCAAAAATCCTCTCGGCTTTTTGGTGATCGTTGAAAATATACACACACGAAAGGCTTCGCGTGTTGTCCAGGAAATTCCAGCAACGGTCTAGCAGCTAGTTCGTTGGTGGTGCAGTAGTGGTGGACTAACTTTAGCAATCCTAAGATTCAAAGAGGTATTGTTTTTCTTAACCTTTTATCTTTGATTGTTAATATGAAACTATATAGATCATATAAAAGATCCTAACCCTTTTGGGGTTTAGAGGGTTGTGTTCAATCTGTTTCCGTTTTAGGATTGAACCAGTAAAATCAAACCCCGGGCTTGACCAGTTTGTGCTAGGGTGGTTTGGTCTGATCAAAACCCTTCAGTGGTATCAGAGCCTCGGCTCTATGATCTATAGTTTCTAGTTTATCCTGTTTTTAGATTTAAGGTTTGTTCTTGATCTCCTGCTCGCTTCTGGTATAAATCGAAAATCACAAAGGGCAACAAAACATTTTGTTTTTGTTATCCAGTTACTAAAAGATTTAATCCTACTGATCAGAAAGTTTAAACAGTTAGTTTGAACGGTTAATAGGATTGCAACTTTTGGAGAAACAAGCTTTTGATCAAGAAAATTGAACAATTTGTTTAATTGATAAAAACCTAGTTAGTCTAGTTAGTTGATTCGTTTAAGTTATATCATCTTCCGCTTCATCTTGTTTCTCTATGATAAAATCAAAAAACCAAGGAGATGATCAAAACAAGTTTTGTTTTTCATCTAGGATGTAAAAGGTTTATCTTAATCAGATAAGGTTAAACAAGTTTCTGTTTAAACGGTTAAAATATAAATCTTTTATTTAAAACCTGATCTTGACCAGGATTTTAAACAAGTTTTGTTTAAAAGGTTAAAATCTAGTTTTAGGATTATTAATTATTAGTGGGACAAAGTTTTTGGTCACATTAATAATTAAAAGATTTTGGTTTTTGATTAAAATCCAATTTTTAATCAGAATAATAAAAACTAGTTAGTTTTTAATAGATTACAAGGATTAAGGATTTTAAAGGATTTATTTTTGTGTTAATCGGAAAGGCTTCGCGTGTTGTCCAGGAAATTCCAGCAGCGGTCTAGCAGCTAGTTCGTTGGTGGTGCAGTAGTGGTAGACTAACTTTAGCAATCCCAATATTCAAAGAGGTATTGTTTTTCCTAACCTTTTATCTTGATTGTTGATATGAAACTGTATAGATCATATAAAAGATCCTAACCCTTTTGGGGTTTAGAGGGTTGTGTTCAATCTGTTTCCGCTGTAGGATTGAACCAGTAGAATCAAACCAAGGGCTTGACCAGTTTGTGTCTTAGGGTGGTTTGGTCTGATCAAAACCCTTCAGTGATATCAAAACCCTTCAGTGATATCAGAGACTCGGCTCTATGATCTATAGTTTCTAGTTTATCCTGTTTTTAGATTTAAGGTTTGTTCTTGATCTCCTACTTGCTTTTGGTGAAAATCGAAAATCACAATGGGCAACAAAACAGTTTGTTTTTGTTATCCAGTTGCAAAAAGATTTAATCCTACTGATCAGAAAGTTTAAACACTTAGTTTAAACGGCTAATAGGATTGCAACTTTTGGAGAAACAAGCTTTTGATCAAGAAAATTGAACAGTTTGTTTAATTGATAAAAACCTAGTTAATCTAGTTAGTTGATTCGTTTAAGTTATATCATCTTCTGCTTCATCTTGTTTCTCCATGACAAAATCGAAAAACCAAGGAGATGATCAAAACAAGTTATGTTTTTCATCTAGGATATAAAAGGTTTATCATAATCACATAAGGTTAAACAAGTTTCTGTTTAAATGGTTAAAAGATAAATATTTTATTTAAAAACTGATCTTGACAAGGATTTTAAACAAGTTTTTGTTTAAAAGGTTAAAATCTAGTTTTAGGATTATTAATTATTAGTGGGACAAAGTTTTTGGTCACATTAATAATTAAAACATTTTGGTTTTTGATTAAAATCCAGTTTTCAATTAGAAACTTGTTGTGTTTGTCGGGCATAAAGAGCCCAATATGGGTGTTCGGCCCAAGAGGAAGGTGGTGTCCGGCCCAGGTGGTCTACAGCCCAGGTGGTCTACAGCCATAATTAAAATATATAATTTTTGGATGTTTGTTTATCATGGCCAGTTGAGACATTATAAATAAACTCTAAAAAGGTAAGTTTATATAACAGGATTGAAACAAGATGTTGTTATTTAAATAGTGATCAAATTTTGTCGTGTTTGAGTTTTGGTAAAACTAGTAAGAACTCGACATAGGATTTATTCAAGTTTTGAATAAAGTTATGTTTTTCAAAGTTTGTTGAAAAACTATTTTGGTCAAGTTAATTTAAATAACTTAGATGATTATAATTCTCATTTTTTATTAATAGTTATTAGTCAAAAAGGGTAGATGAGAATAGTTAAACGAATCAGTTTTTTTGTGTTTATCGCTTTTATATATAACTATGTGGTTGTAACATATATATTGCTTATATTTATATTCTAGAATCATTAACTCCCATGTTTTCACATAAACATTTTGGATTATATTTATAGTTTTTCGTATCAACTATAAATGTTTAATCTAGTCGAGTTAATAGATGATTCTTTTGTGGTTGGGATACGTAGCTATAGTTTTGCCGACTTAGGACTCGTTTTTACTTTCTTCTTTTATTTTGGTTTTGGAAGGCTTGCGTGCCAATTACAATCCCTTTTCTTTTGTAATACTGTACTGTTTCGGGGAGGCCTGCGTGCCACTTACAACCCCTTTTATTATTGTAATTGTAAGAGTACTAGTTGTAGTTTTGTCCCATTATCAAAATGGAGTTCAAGGAAATGTTCAAGATGATGGCTTGCACAGTGCTCGAGTTTTTTCGGAGGAGATGTCAAGGCGAGTGGGGGCAAAGCATCATGAAGGCGAATCCGAGTTCCTTTTATCCTTAGGATTGACCTTAGGATTAGTTGGCAAAACTATAGATTTTTATCTACGTGGTTGTGTTTATTTAATGCTTACTCATGTATGTGTGTGATGCTAAATAAACAAGTTTAATAATAGGCAATTATTAAACAGAGAAAACCACGGTTTATGACAAACTAGAATACGACTTCAGTTTGTTAGTCGTATTACTTAAATGTTTATAAATTTAAAGTTTTGTCAAGGTTATAAGTGAAGGGTTTTGAACCTGACCAAACCACCTTATGACTCAAACTGGTCAAACCTGGGTTTGATTCCACTAGTTCAATCCTAAAAGCGGAACTGAATTGAACACAACCCTCTAAACCCCAAAAAAAGGTTAGGATCTTTAAAAACTTTAAATGATCAACATAGTTTCTTACAAACAATCCATAGATAAGGTTATAAGATTATACCTGAACAAAACCTTTAGGATTGCTAAAGATAGTCCACCACTACTGCACCTCCGATTGAACTGGCTGCTAGACCGCTCCTGGATCACCAAACAACAATTCTCCAAAAACCGAGAGTGTGTATGTGTGTGCGTCGACCTTGAGATCGCAAAACACCCTTGGTGTTTTTGCTTGCTTCGATTCGACGAGAGAGAAGAGAGAGCCGAGAGAGAAAGTTCGACAAAGGGAGGGAGAGAAGGTGGCTAGGGTTATCTTTCTTAATCCTTGTGTCTCATATGATTAATCCTTAAGGCTTAAGGATATATATAAGGATTAAATGGACCTAAGCCCATTTAATTAAAAGCCCACTGGTTTTAATTAAACTTTCATCTCTTCTCACTTTGACCCCCTGGACTTTACTAGTTAATTAATTAACTATTAATTAACTGGACCGTTAAATATTAAAACTTAATATTTAATTTTCTTTTATATAATAAATAACTATTTATTATTTATTCCTATAATTAATACAAACTGATTAATTATTTATATCTCTCTTTTCAATAATTAATACTACTGATTAATTATTCGTTTATCTCTTTAATAATTAATCTAACTTATTAATTATTTCCTCTTTCTCTTTAATAATTAATCCAACTGATCAATTATTTCCACACAGATTTATGGTGAAATCCAACTGTTCTGAATTGAGTGTGCAGCAGTTTGACCCTTTAGTCTCTTATAACATTGGATACAATATACCCATTAATTATCTCTGCACATAATCCAACAATAAGTTTGGAACTTATAAAGCCGTTTTGCGCATGGTACACATGTAATTCGTATTTTTTAAAACAGAAGGTTTTAAAACGGTTTTTCAAAAAATGGAAAGTTAAGTTTTTCTTTTAAAACTTAATTATAAAACCCAAGAAAATCTTAGATCAGTGTGCTACCTATCTAATGGTACACCTTTGCTGTTAAACGGTACTCGGGTGTCGGAAGTGCCCAAACCTTGGGCATCCGGAAACCATTGCGGCAAAGGGTATGAAAATTTTGCGATAATCGGGAGTCCCGGCCAGAATTCATACTGTCTTAGGTGGTGCGATCTATTTTGGTGATAATCGGGACTTCCGGCCCAAAATGCACTAGAGTAGAGTTAAACATACTAAACTTGGTCTACGTACTCTACGAGGTTCTAGGAGTCGTATCAGCTAGGTACGATTGGTACAGGGTGTTACCTACCAGAAATAGCATGACTTGGCGAGAAGTGACCAAACATTGCGTCAAGTATGTGAAATATGGGTCCTAGGTCTAATATATATTATTTAAGCGTTTGATGATATATGTTAGAAAAGTTTATTTGCAATCACTAATTAAACCGAGTTTTAATTTGTAGATGGCAACCAAAGTTACCAACACTAACAACATCTCTCTTCGCTCTATCCTAGAGAAGGATAAGCTCACCGGACCAAACTTTCTCACATGGGAGATAAATCTCCGGATCGTGCTGAGGCACGAAAGAAAGTGGTACGTCCTAGAACAACCTCTGGGAAATCTCCTTGCCAACAATGCTAGGGAAGACGTCAGGGAGGCTTATCAGAAGCGCTCCAATGACGCCCTTGATGTTAGTTACCTCATGCTTGCAACGATGAGTCTTGTGTTGTAGTCAAGTATGATGGATGTTAGTGCATACATGGTCACACATTAAGAAATGCACTCCTTATTTTGATGATGATAAAAATATGAACGAGTAATATTATTGCTTATCAAATTTATTCATATGTTCATATGCTACATTCTTTAAAGGTTAACAAACCTAAAATTAATGATCAAGTGAAGAATAAATAATTGAAGACTCAATTCAACAAGAAAAGAAGAAATCAAGATAAAGGAACCTTCACGGTCGATCCCGCGATCGACCGTCAATCAACCGTCGATGCTCAACTCACAACTCTTAAATATTGTTCTTCTTCAAGTCAACCGAACTCGTACTTAACAAGTGAAGATGATATCTTCAAAGCCGATGACGAAGATATCTACAAACAAGAGTTCGAATTATATGAGCTTACAAATAAAATAATTAAATTAGTTTATGTTTTTATAAAACTATTTTTATAAAAACTTTATAAAAATGACAAAGATTTTATAAAACTCAATTGTGTTGGTTGATTAAATCTAAGACTTCCTATTTTAAGCAAATAACAAACACAATCCTACTTTGAAACAATACACCACCATAATTAGCAAAGGAATCTCCCAAAGGGGTAAAATTCCAACATGCTTTGTGTATTGGTTTCCAAACTTCCATATATGTGTTTAAATTCAAACTTTAAGAGTATGGGATCAACCAACCTTTTGAACATATACTTTTCAGTTGATTTTTATGGTAAAAATGAGTTGAGTGTGGTTTTAAATAAAGTCCAACGTCTATATTGCAAAGAACATATACTTTTCAGACCGTGAGGGTACTGGACAGCTTTTGGACTTTCACCTTTTTCCTTATTTAAACCAACTCAAACCTCATTTTTAGTATCTCTTGCACCAAAAAAAAACACATAACATATATTCTTATCTTGTGAGCTCATATTCTTTGATAATTCATCATTCAAGATCAAGAATCAAGCAAGAGCAAAGCTTTCAAAGCTTAAACACTACATCATCTTTCTATATATTTTGTAATAGTGTAAGGATCAACTCTATCCTTTCTAATTAGAGTGAAGTGAGGATTATCTCTAGCCTATAGAATTAGAGAGAAATGAGGATTAACTCTAGCCATCAAATTAGAGTGAAGCTAGGCTCATCTTAGCCTTGTTTGCAAGAGAGAAGAGTATTTCTTGTAAACTAAAGAGAGAAGTGTAAAGGTTTATCTCTACCTTGAAAGAGAGAAGTTTTAGTGGAGCAAACTCTTGGTGGGTGATGCCAAGGAGTGGATGTAGTGCAAGTTTGTTAACACTTGCATGAACCACTATAAATCTCTTGTCTACTACTTGGTGATATCTCTCTATCTCTACTCTCTTTAAATACTTGCAAATATTTGGTGTGTTGATATAAACTTCTAGATCAATCTTTATAACACCACTTATTAAAATTTGTAAGTGAAAAAAAAATTGGTAAACTAAGTAAAATAACCTATTCACCCCCCCTCTAGGTTCTAACAATGGAGACTCCTGCTTATGACATGATCCGCCAGCTGAGGGATATGTTCCAGGAGCAAGCCCGCACGGAGTGTTATGATGCCACTAGAGCATTTAACTCATGCAAGATGGTAAAGGGGACGTCGGTCAGTACCCATGTCAAGAAAATGAAAGGGTATATGGACCACCTAGAGAAACTTGGGCACCCAGTACCGTTGCAGTTAGCAACGGATATGATACTCAACTTGTTGTCAGATAACTATAAGCCTTTTATAGTCAACTACAACATGAACAACATGGAGAAATCTGTGGCGGAGCTGCATTCTATGCTTAAAACTTCGGAGCAGAGTATCGGGACCAAGTCTAAGGACGTTCTCATGGTGGACAATGGTGGAAATAAGAAGAGGAAGGGGCGCAACGGAAAGGGAAAGGGTAAGACCCAGCCCAACCAGAATGCACCCAGGGCTAGTGATAACAACAAGGGCAAGAAGCCAAACCCGAACAAAGTAAGAACCGAGAATTGGTGTTTCAGGTGCGGCGAGACCGGACACTGGAAGAGAGATTGTCCGAAGGGTCACGAAGCAGGAGGCAAGTCTGGCTCCTCAGGTATCGTGTGACTAGCTTCTTTGTCACTTTCCACTTGTAAAGTTTTTACGAGTATTCTAATATCTTGCAATCGTTTATTGCAGGAGGTGATGGAAAGTGAAGCGGCCCATCATTCAAGATCCTACGTGCTTTTTTGGATATTTAATAATTCTTTTTCCTAGTTCTTAAACTTATTATTCAAAGTTTTGGATTTGATTGGTTTGTTTCAAACTATTGGTTGACATTATGGTTTAAGTTTTGAAATTTGAATTATTTGGCTGATATCCATGCACGTAAGTTTTTAATGAATCAGGTTAGTCCAGTTGCGGCTAAAGGTTACTAATAAGTCAAGTTTTGACTTAATAGGTGATTCATAGTGATCTTATGCAGTAATTGTTGTAATTACATTAATCTCACTATATAAATACTTAGATAAACAAGTTGTGTTTATAAAATTAGAAAGCATTTCTAATTTACAAGAATTTAAGGATTTTTATGAAAAATGAATGTTCAAAGCATTGAACATGATAAGATAAGAAATAATAGTTATTATTTCTAGATGAAAGTTTTTGGATAAAACATTTAAAAAAGTATAAAGATAATTATAATAGTTATTATGATCAAGGTTGTTTTATACTAAATGTTTTCAGCAAAGAAATTTAAAATACCTTTACAAGTGTTTCATACTTGTAATCGTGTTTTGGGTTTAATGAAAACACTTTCCGTAATTGGAAAGGTTGATATGTCAGATATCCAAGTTCTGGTTTCATAAAACGATTAAATTTCTCACAAAAACTGGTTTTAAGAGCAAGTGTTTAAAACACAAGGCGTATTAGTCAAAGATTGACTTAGTCTAAAAGGGTATTTTAAGGTAATGCACTTTTTCTTAAAAAATAGTAGGAGCACCTGACTAGTGTATTTATCAAGTTATCAGGGTTGAAATAAAAGGTCCTTGAAAAGGAACTAATTTGAGGAACGCATGACTTATTGAAAAGTTCTCAATAAGGATGTCATTGCGAGTTTTTAAGTCAAGTTATGACTTAAATAACATTATATATGATTAAATAGGATTCAAAAGTCAAAATAATTAATGTTGGTAGTTGATTAACGTTAGAAATGATAAGATAGGATATTTTTCGATATCCTTAGTAAAGAAATTAGATAAGTGTTAGTGTACACTGGGGATCTAATCTCAAGTTTACAAGTATGTGTAAGTGGATTTATCGTTTCAAAAAGGGTATGAATCTAGTTAGATTTAATACATCTACAAGTGTCACACCCCGCTTAAAGCGGAAACACGAGGTGTTACAGCAAAAGGTCTCATAACACAAGGTAATAGAAAATTTTCAACCATAACAGATAATTTAAATTAAGATCAAACTACAGTCATCCAAATACAGTACAGAAATGGAATATTGTCTTTGACATGAAAATAAAAGTAACTAATTGGAAATTCGTTTCATGATGTCCACACATGACATGCTCTTATGTGCTCTAAGACCTATCAAGGGTTACCTGAAAGGCATGAATAAAAGAAAGGTCAACTACGAGAGTTGGTGAGGACACAGGTTTTATATGCACAAAATAAAGTTTTAATGCAACAATAATAAAATATAGTGTTGGGGCTTTGGGCCCAACAAATTTTGTAAGGATGGAAACTTTAGTCCAGCCACAGTTTATTGCCCAAATTTGATACGCATGGTTTTTAAGTATAGATGGATGTTTTACTAAGCTTGAGCCGTTTCCAATCCTATCAACATACTGTGCCCAATATTTTTTTTACCCAACGCCTATGTTAAATGATGTTAGTAGATGGTAAATGGATAATGTCTAGTTGATGGACTTTTATTAATAAGAACTCAAGTACATCAAGTATAATTTACCATTGCGCGTAATTTAAATATTTACGATGACAATAAAACAATAAAACATTTATATTCATTCTTTCACCCAAATATTTGACAAATGTATTTAAAAGTGGGGTTGTGAATACTCACCTTATGTTGAAGCTTTGCAAGTAATTGTGAGTCCTATTAGTTCTTTAACTCGTCGACGCACCCTTTTCCTATTACGTTTAATGTCCATCGTAAGGTCCTTTTTAGAGTAATACTCTTTTTAAAAGGTATTATGTTAATGTTTGTAGTGTTTTAAGGTCTTCATAATTCTTGCTTTTATAAAGTGGAATATCTTTTTATAACCGCATATAGTTGTTAATTTCTATTTATTTTTATTTTGTACTTATAAGTAGTGTTTTTACGAATATATATATATATATATATATATATATATATATATATATATATTGTAAGTCTTTGTATATTTGAAATTATTGGTTATTATCCATCATTTTCACCAATCTTTTTCATTAAGTAGAGTATAGATGACCACATGCATGCTTCTTGCCTTACAACATTTGGTAGGATTAAATCCATACATCAAATGGTAGGATAAAGTCCTTTAATAGGATAGTTACATGCATGTTTTTATAAGAGTTAACCACATGCATGCTTCTTGCCTTACAACATTTGGTAGGATTAAATCCATACATCAAATGGTAGGATAAAGTCCTTTAATATGATAGTTACATGCATGTGTTTATAAGTTGATCTTCTTGAGTTTTTGATATTTGTATTCAAGAAGATAATAAGAGAAAAAGATGATGAAGATGGTGGATTTATGCAAGAAATAACAAATGTATAGGAACTAGTGACAAGAGTTGGTGATTATACTTTCAAGATAGCTCTCTCTCTCTTAAAGAAAAGAGAATGGCTCCTCCTTGAACTTCTTGAGTTTTCTTGAAGATAAAATTTAGAGAGAAAGAGGTATAGCAAGTGAGGAAAGGGATGCAAAAATGAAGAGGATTGGTGTTGTATTTATAGAAGAAAAAGAAGGAGAAGAGAGGGAAGGTATGGCCGAGAAAGAGAGGGGGGGTGTGAGGTGGTGAGGGTGTGATGGTGATGATTGTAGTGGTTGTGTGGAAGAATGGCTAAAATGATGGGGTTGACTTTTAACATTATATTAATAAAATTATTATTATTAATATTATTATTATTATTATTATTATTATTATTATTATTATTATTATTATTATTATTATTATTATTATTATTATTATTATTATAATGTAAGATAAACATTTTTAATATGTTTATTATTACATTACATTTTTTTTACATAAAAATGTACTTGCTACTTACTAAATTTTTACGTAAATATTATGGACATTTATACACGTAATAGGATTTCTAGGTGAGACACCGGAATTTTTGCAAGAACCAGGACTTTTATTTATTTAATAAAGCTACGAAAAGTATTTCTAAATTATTGAAATTTTATCGAATTCTAATCTAGAGTTTTTAAGGCAAACCTTTTATGATTTTTAGTGACAGTTGTCACAGTCTCCCCTAGTTAAAGAAATTTTGTCCCGAAATTTACTTGGCACTGCCGTCATTAAAGAGGTGGGGATACTTATGTCTCATGTAATCCTCACGTTCCGAAGTATATTCGGGTCCGTGTCTCGAATTCCACCGGACCTTTAAAATGGGAATCTTGCTTTGTCTGAGCTGTTTGACTTTTCGGTCTAAGATCTCGATTGGTTCCTCCGTGAAGCGCAATTGCTCGGTTACTTGAATTTCTTCTAATGGTACAACCGATGAGTTGTCGGACAGGCATTTCTTGAGGTTTGATACGTGGAAGGTATTATGAATAGCGCTCAACTCTGAGGGTAGATTGAGTTTATATGCTACAGGACCAACCTTCTCAGTAATTTCAAAGGGTCCAATATATCGAGGACTCAATTTTCCTTTCTTCCCAAAGCAAATAATCCCTTTCCATGAGGATACTTTCAAAAGCACTTTGTCCCCAACTTGAAACTCTAAGGGCTTTCTCCTATTATCCGCATAACTCTTCTGGAGATCTCTTGCCGTTTTGAGTTTTTCTTTGATGATAGAGATTTTATCGGTGGTTTCCTGAATAATATCGTGTTTGATTAATTGTCGATCACCAACTTCTACCCAGCTCAAAGGAGATCGGCATTTACGCCCATACAGAGCTTCATACGGAGCGCATTGTATGCTAGTGTGATAACTGTTATTGTATGAAAACTCAGCCAATGGTAGGTGAGTATCCCAACTTCCTCCGAAGTCTATCACACAAGCACGTAGCATGTCCTCTAAGGTTTGTATGGTTCTTTCTGTTTGCCCGTCGGTTTGTGGGTGGTAAGCTGTACTTAAGTCGATTCGAGTACCTAATGCTTTCTGCAATGATTGCCAGAATCATGATGTAAACCGACTGTCCCTATCTGAAATAATCGAAATCGGCACACCATGACATGCCACAATCTCATTGACATATATTTGGGCAAGCTTTTCCATCTTGTAATCTTCCCGGATTGGGAGAAAATGTGCAGACTTAGTAAGTCTATCTACTATGACCCATATGGCATCGTGAGCTCTTGTCGTTCTTGGCAGTTTGGTGATAAAGTCCATTGTGATTTGTTCCCATTTCCATTGTGGGATTTCGGGTTGTTGCAGTAACCCAGACGGTTTCTGGTGTTCTTCCTTTACCCTTGCACAGGTTAAACACTTTCCTACGTACAGGGCAATGTCCTTTTTCATACCCGGCCACCAATAGTACTTCTTAAGATCCTTGTACATCTTGTCGGCTCCGGGGTGTATGGAGTATTTTGACTGATGTGCTTCATCCAGAATAGTTAGCCTTGTGTTGTTGTATTTCGGGATCCATATTCTGTTCTCGAAATAGCGCACTCCATCAGTCTTAGTTACGAATCTGGATTCTAAGTGGTATAAGGCTTCATCCTTTAGATTCTCTTCTTGTAACGCCTTTTCCTGACTCTCCATAATCCGACTCTTTAAACTGGTTTGGACCAATGCTCCCATAACTCTAGCCCTAGAAGGCTTCACTCTTTCCTTCCTACTTAACGCATCTGCTACCACATTTGCTTTGCCAGGGTGGTATTTGATTTCGCAGTCATAGTCATTGAGTAGCTCAACCCATCTCTTTTGCCTCATATTGAGCATTTTCTGATCTAGAATATGATGAAGACTTTTGTGGTTAGTGTAGATGGTACACTTAGTGCCATACAAGTAGTGTCTCCAAATCTTAAGAGCATACACCACTGCTCCAAGTTCCAAGTCATGGGTAGTGTAGTTCTTCTCGTGAACCTTTAGTTGTCTTCACGCATAAGCGATGACCTTATCTTTCTGCATCAATACACACCCAAGTCCTTGATGTGAAGCATCGCAATAAACCACGAAGTTATCTGTTCCTTCAGGTAGAGTTAAGACAGGTGCATTACACAATTTATGCTTGAGAGTTTGAAATGCTTCTTCCTGTTTCTCTCCCCAGATAAATTTCCTATCTTTCTGGGTTATTGTGGTTAGTGGTTGTGCAATCTTTGAAAAGTTTGCTATGAATCGCCTGTAGTAACCTGCCAACCCAAGAAATTGGCGAACTTCGGTTGGTGTTTTTGGCGCTTCCCATTGCTTAATTGCCTCGATTTTTGCCGGATCTACTTGAATCCCATTCTTGTTAACCACATGACCAAGAAAGTGTACTTTGCGAATCTAGAATTCGCATTTAGTGAATTTTGCGTACAACTTTTGGTCCTTAAGTAGTGTTAACACCAACTTCAAATGCCGTTCGTGGTCTTCCTTGCTTTGTGAATAAATGAGTATGTCGTCGATGAATACGATAACAAATTTATCCAAATATGGTCTACAGACACTATTCATCAAGTCCATGAAGATAGCTAGAGCATTTGTCAATCCAAAAGGCATAACTAAGAACTCATAGTGTCCGTAACGGGTCCTAAATGCTGTTTTAGGAATATCCGCCTCACATACTCGCAACTGATGATATCCCGACCGAAGGTCGATCTTTGAAAAGTATGTGGCTCCTTGAAGTTGATCAAACAAATCATCAATCCTGGGAAGTGGATATCTATTTTTGATTGTCAACTTATTAAGTTCCCTATAATCTATGTACATCCGTAATGACCCGTCCTTCTATTTAACGAAAAGGACTGGAGCTCCCCAAGGGGACGAGCTTGGTCGGATGAGCCCTTTGTCAAACAATTCTTGAAGTTGTGCTGACAATTCTTACATTTCTGATGGCGCTAATCGATAAGGTGCCTTAGCCACTGGCGCTGCTCCAGGAACTAAGTCGATATGAAATTCGACTTGACGGTTCGGAGGTAACCCTGGTAATTCCTCGGGGAAAACCTCAAGGTATTCTCGAACTACGGGGATTTCCTGGATGCGGTGCTCTTTTGTATCCTTATTAGAGACGTGAGCTAAGAATGCCTTATTTCCCTTTCTCAAGTATTTCTGCATCTTCATGCAGGATACTATTTTCAAATTTCTTCCCGACTTCTGTCCGTATATGACGAGTTTTTCGCCTCTAGGCATAGGGATGCGTATGATTTTCTCGAAGCAACATATCTCCGCTAGATTTTTAGTAAGCCAATCCATGCTGATAATTACATCGAAGCTTCCTAACTTAATTGGGATTAAGTCTATACTAAATATCTTACCAGCTAAGTTCAATATACAACCAATAATTATATCCTTAACCCTAGCTTCCTGACCATTAGCAAACTATATGGTATATGCTTCTTTCATCTTTTCAGTTTTCAAGTTAAGCGTTGTCCTAAACTCCAATGACACAAAACTCCTATCTGCTCCCGAATCAAATAACACTGATGCATAATTATCATTTAGAAGGAAAGTACCTGCGACAACATCCGCATTCTGTCTAGCTTCATCCATTCCAATCTCAAACATTCGTCCTCGAGCTTGGCCTCCTTGACCCTGCTGGTTCACTTGGCGGTTCTGATTAGCATCATGTCCTTGGTTGGGACGGAAGCATACACGTGAATGATGTTCCAAACTCCCGCATTTGTTGCATGGTCGTGCCTTACAATCATTGGCATAATGGCCTCCTCTTTTGCACTTAAGACAGATGATGCATTTCCCCTCGTGAAGTTTACCGCACTTGTTACACCTAGGATAGGTCCTTCTTCCTCCTGTCGTCTGTGCCTGAACTCCATAGCTCCTGCTAACCTTCTGGTTCCTTCCAAACCTCTCATCCGATTGCTTCCTCGAAGGTTCCTCCATCTTCCTCTTTCCTTTATTCTTGTCACTGGCAAACATTCCATATCGTATGGCATTGTTGGTGAGATTGGTGGCCAAATTCACTGCGTTCTGGAGTGTGGTAGGGTTTGCCGAGGTGACATACGCTCGTATCTCAGGAGCTAGACCCCATATATACCTATCTATGCGGTTTTCTTCAGTGGTTACCAAGTGTGGGACTAACTTAGACAATTCATGAAAGCGGGTAGTGTAAGTGCTGATGTCACTTCCCACCATTTCATGGTTCCACAACTCAGCTTCCAGCTTCTGTGTCTCGCTCTTGGAGCAGAACTCTTCTCTAAGCATTTTTACGAATTCTGTCCAGGTAAGTTGATGAGCGACTTCCCTTCCTCGGGTCTGTACTTGGATATTCCACCATGACAAGGCTCGACCTTGTAATAGGCAAGCAGCGAATTCCACCTTATTGGCTTCCGTGCACTTGCTGATACTAAGAACAAATTCTACACTCTCAATCCAGTTTAGCAATCCTATGGCTCCCTCAGTGCCGTAAAAATCCTTAGGGTTACAGCCCCTAAAGGTTTTGTAGTTGCAGTCTCTGTTTGCCGCATTTTCATTTTTTCCAGCTTGTAAGCCTGCTGCCACTTGGCTAACGATGTTGGGCAGTGTAGCTATCACTCGATCCATCACCATTTGGTTTATGTCGTTTTCTCTTCTTGGAGGCATGGTTCTAAGATGCGAAGATAAGATGATCCTTGTCAAGTTTAATTCTTAATGAGGCTAAGTATGATCATGCAACATTTTTCAAGCTCTAAATAACACTATAAGAACAGGAAATCTCTTAAAATATTATAATTACCATTGATAAATTTGGGTACATATGTCGAATACAAAATTCCCAAAATTGGGTACATATGTTAGGGTCAAAATTCCCAATACATGGCAATACATAAGTCGTTTTGATTGGGTTTACATACTATTATCAAAATTTCCCAATCGTACATAGCGATATTTTATATAAGTCCTAATTAGTAGTTCCTAGGTTACTAGTAGCATATTTAGAGATCAGGAAATAGTCATCTCAGAGGTTCCTTCCTAACATTACTCCTATCATGACTCCAACCACCAATGTCAGCACTGTTATGGCCTTCACAAGCTCATAGATCCTCCGTATGCCCTCCTGTGCATTAGCCTCCACCCTTGATGTGTGCTGGTACTGAGCCTCCGCCATTTCTGAAAGAGCATCAATTGAGTGGCGCTGGCAATCTAACCGTCCATCAACATAATCGAACTGGGAGGTAAGCCGCCTCAGATGTCAGGTTTGTGCTTCCATCATTCCAGGTGTTATGGCAGGTATACCCGGTAACACCGGGGTGCCCTCCGCTACTCTTTTGACGGTGGATGAGTCACCAGTAGCCGATACTGTCTGTGGAGGTGCAATGCGCGGGGGTAATCCGGTTGTCTACCGAGCAGTAAGTCTGGTGCGTGGGACTGGTGGCTTATTTTTGGGTTCTAAAAAGCCAGGTGGTAGTGCACAGAGATTTGGTGAACTTCGTCCGCTAGACATCTCTGGTTCCTCATCAGATGATGAATGCTTCTTACCATCCCTTGTTGTACTCTGAGTGTGTTCGGTGGGTTCCGAATCACTGTCATACTCCGGTCCAGGGGTGTACTCGGTTGACATACAGATCTGCGATAATGATCTACTTAATTACTAGTGTACTATTGTGAGTGTCTAATAAAGGTAATGCATAGTGTACACACACAATCATGCTTACTTAAAAATGAAAGAAAATTTTGTTCAAGCATTGTGTTATTACAACTAACCTGAGTATTTCATCATACTTACTTGAATAAAACATAGGTGATCAAGCTTTGTTTAATTAAAGTAAGATAATGGGAAACTCATCTTAGTCACATTAGTAAAATGCTTTAGGAATTTTTATTTTTTTTAAATCCTTCGGTTATAGTTTGAGTTTTCCCCATAAGGAAAACTACATTCTCTATAACCTTCGGCTCTGATACCAATTATGTCACACCCCGCTTAAAGCGGAAACACGAGGTGTTACAGCAAAAGGTCTCATAACACAAGGTAATAGAAAATTTCCAACCATAACAGATAATTTAAATTAAGATCAAACTATAGTCATCCAAATACAGTACAGAAATGGAATATTGTCTTTGACATGAAAATAAAAGCAACTGATTGGAAATTCGTTTCATGATGTCCACACATGACATGCTCTTATGTGCTCCTTAACCTATCGAGGGTTACCTGAAAGGCATGAATAAAAGAAAGGTCAACTACGAGAGTTGGTCAGGACACAGGTTTTATATGCACAAAATAAAGTTTTAATGCAACAATAATAAAATATAGTGTTGGGGCTTTGCGCCCAACAAATTTTGTAAGGATGGAAACTTTAGTCCAACCACAGTTTATTGCCCAAATTTGATACGCATGGTTTTTTAGTATAGATGGATGTTTTACTAAGCTTAAGCCGTTTCCAATCCTATCGACATATTGTGCCCGATATTTTTTTTTTACCCAACGCCTATGTTAAATGACGTTAGTAGATGGTAAAGTACACCTATAGTTCGTCAACCGTAAGTGGGGGATGTCGACCCCAAATATCGTTACCTACAAGTACCATAGGCCCCTTTAGTGAGGTTAATGGATAATGTCTAGTTGAGGGACTTTTATTAATAAGAACTCAAGTACATCAAGTATAATTTACCATTGCGCGTAATTTAAATATTTACAATGACAATAAAACAATAAAACATTTATATTCATGCTTTCACCCAAATATTTGACAAATATATTTAAAAGTGGGGCTGTGAATACTCACCTTATGTTGAAGCTTTGCAAGTAATTGTGAGTCCTATTAGTTATTTAACTCGTCGACGCACCCTTTTCCTATTACGTTTAATGTCCATCGTAAGGTCCTTTTTAGAGTAATACTCTTTTTAAAGGTATTATGTTAATGTTTGTAGTGTTTTAAGGTCTTCATAATTCTTGCTTTTATAAAGTGGAATATCTTTTTATAACCGCATATAGTTGTTAATTTCTATTTATTTTTATTTTGTACTTATAAGTAGTGTTTTTACGAATATATATATATATATATATATATATATATATATATATATATATATATATATATATATATATATATTGTAAGTCCTTGTATATTTGAAATTATTGGTTATTATCCATCATTTTCACCAATCTTTTTCATTAAGTAGAGTATAGATGACCACATGCATGCTTCTTGCCTTACAACATTTGGTAGGATTAAATCCATACATCAAATGGTAGGATAAAGTCCTTTAATAGGATAGTTACATGCATGTTTTTATAAGAGTTAACCACATGCATGCTTCTTGCCTTACAACATTTGGTAGGATTAAATCCATACATCAAATGGTAGGATAAAGTCCTTTAATATGATAGTTACATGCATGTGTTTATAAGTTGATCTTCTTGAGTTTTTGATATTTGTATTCAAGAAGATAATAACAGAAAAAGATGATGAAGATGGTGGATTTATGCAAGAAATAACAAATGTATAGGAACTAGTGACAAGAGTTGGTGATTATACTTTCAAGATAGCTCTCTCTCTTAAAGAAAAGAGAATGGCTCCTCCTTGAGCTTCTTGAGTTTTCTTGAAGATAAAATTTAGAGAGAAAGAGGTATAGCAAGTGAGGAAAGGGATGCAAAAATGAAGAGGGTTGGTGTTGTATTTATAGAAGAAAAAGAAGGAGAAGAGAGGGGGTACGGCCGAGAAAGAGAGGGGGGGTGTGAGGTGGTGAGGGTGTGATGGTCTGATGGTGATGATTGTGGTGGTTGTGTGGAAGAATGGCTAAAATGATGGTGTTGACTTCTAACATTATATTAATATTATTATTATTAATATTATTAATATTAATATTATTATTATTATTATTATTATTATTATTATTATTATTATTATTATTATTATTATTATTATTATAATGTAAGATAAACATTTTTAATATGTTTATTATTACATTACATTTTTTTTTTACATAAAAATGTACTTGCTACTTACTAAATTTTTACGTAAATATTATGGACATTTATACACGTAATAGGATTTCTAGGTGAGACACCGAAATTTTTGCAAGAACCAGGACTTTTATTTATTTAATAAAGCTACGAAAAGTATTTCTAAATTATCGAAATTTTATCGAATTCTAATCTAGAGTTTTTAAGGCAAACCTTTTATGATTTTTAGTGACAGTTGTCACAACAAGTGTAATTAAAGTTTTAATTACAAGGGGATTATATTATAAACTTAGAAACTTTGGAGTTATTTCCGGTTCTCCAAGTTTAAGGAATTTATAAAATAAGTAAGACTAGAATTGTTTTTAGGTTGCAAAACAATTTCTAGCAAAACCAAGAAAAAGTACTTCGAGGTACTAGTCTTTAGTTTTTGGGTTTATAGGCATATTATTTTCTTTGTAATCCGTGATAAGTTACAATGTAAAATAATAAGTAATTCAGATAAACGCTGTGAATTGAGTCAATGAAATGGTAGAAATTATGCATCTTTATTCCAGGGTGGAATATGGAGGGTGCAGGAATTAGTTTCATTATTTTTCACCATTTTATATGTTTTAGTTCTTCCAGGAATAAACTTGGTTTATTCAAAACATTATCCGTGACTACTTATCTTGGTGGGAACCTTGATAGGGTTGTAAAGTCATCGTAATTTTGGGGTAGATTCAAAGGTATATCGAATATACCTGCAATAGTTTTTTGCGGACCAAAATTCACGGATATTCGTTAGGGTTACGAATAATGGATTAACCCACCGTGAAAAATACTTCGTGGATTCGTGTCAAAAGTATTTATCACATAGGTTATCCTTAAACATGAGGTATTTGGTTTGGGGTGCGGTAACTATTACTTATCTTGCACAAGTGGGAGTCTGTTAGATTATGTGCAGAGATAATTAGTGGGTACATTGTGTCCAATGTTATAAGAGACTAAAGGGTCACACTGCTACAAACCCAATTAGAACTGTTTGGAATTTACCAATATCTATGTGGAAATAATTAATCAGTGGAATTAATTATTTGAGAAAGAAATAAATAATAAATAGTTATTTATTATTTAAAGAGAAATTAAATATTAAGTTTAATATTTAATGGACCAGTTAATTAATAGTTAATTAATTAACTAATAAAGTCCAGGGGGTCAAAGTGCAGGGAATGAAACTTCAATTCAAGTCATGGGCTTTAATTGAACGAGCTTAGGCTTGGATAAGGTTTAAGTATTTAAACCTAGAAAAAACTCATTTATCCTTAAGTGATTTCATCTTGAATCAAGAAAAACCCTGGCCTCCTCCCTCCCTCTTCTCTGCATCGATCTCAACAAACACCTCAAGGTGTTTCGTTTTTGCTGTCTGCGTCGAAGACACAAGAGGTAAAAAGCCTCTCGGCTTTTTGGTGATTGTTGAACTTATACACACACGCAAGGCTTCGCGTGTTGTCCAAGAAATTCCAGCAGCGGTCTAGTAGCAAGTTCGTTGGTGGTGCAGTAGTGGTGGACTAACTTTAGCAATCCCAAGATTCAAAGAGGTATTGTTTTTCTTAACCTTTTATCTTGATTGTTGATATGAAACTGTATAGATCATATAAAAGATCCTAACCCTTTTGGGGTTTAGAGGGTTGTGTTCAATCTGTTTCCGTTGTAGGATTGAACTAGTAGAATCAAACCCCGGGCTTGACCAGTTTATGCTAGGGTGGTTTGGTCTGATCAAAACCCTTCAGTGGTATCAGAGCCTCGGCTCTATGATCTATAGTTTCTAGTTTATCCTGTTTTTAGATTTAAGGTTTGTTCTTGATCTCCTGCTCGCTTCTGGTATAAATCGAAAATCACAAAGGGCAACAAAACAGTTTGTTTTTGTTATCCAGTTGCTAAAAGATTTAATCCTACTGATCAGAAAGTTTAAACAGTTAGTTTGAACGGTTAATAGGATTGCAACTTTTGGAGAAACAAGCTTTTGATCAAGAAAATTGAACAGTTTGTTTAATTGATAAAAACCTAGTTAATCTAGTTAGTTGATTCGTTTAAGTTATATCATCTTCCGCTTCATCTTGTTTCTCTATGATAAAATCAAAAAACCAAGGACATGATCAAAACAAGTTTTGTTTTTCATCTAGGATATAAAAGGTTTATCTTAATCAAATAAGGTTAAACAAGTTTTGTTTAAACGGTTAAAAGATAAATCTTTTATTTAAAACCTGATCTTGACCAGGATTTTAAACAAGTTTTGTTTAAAAGGTTAAAATCTAGTTTTAGGATTATTAATTATTAGTGGGACAAAGTTTTTGGTCACATTAATAATTAAAAGATTTTGGTTTTTGATTAAAATCCAGTTTTTAATCAGAATAATAAAAACTAGTTAGTTTTTAATAGATTACAAGGATTAAGGATTTTAAAGGATTTATTTTTGTGTTAATCGGAAAGGCTTCGCGTGTTGTCCAGGAAATTCCAGCAGCGGTCTAGCAGCTAGTTCGTTGGTGGTGCAGTAGTGGTGGACTAACTTTAGCAATCCCAAGATTCAAAGAGGTATTGTTTTTCTTAACCTTTTATCTTGATTGTTGATATGAAACTGTATAGATCATATAAAAGATCCTAACCCTTTTGGGGTTTAGAGGGTTGTGTTCAATCTGTTTCCGTTGTAGGATTGAACCAGTAGAATCAAACCCCGGGCTTGACCAGTTTGTGCTAGGGTGGTTTGGTCTGATCAAAACCCTTCAGTGGTATCAGAGCCTCGGCTCTATGATCTATAGTTTCTAGTTTATCCTGTTTTTAGATTTAAGGTTTGTTCTTGATCTCCTGCTCGCTTCTGGTATAAATCGAAAATCACAAAGGGCAACAAAACAGTTTGTTTTTGTTATCCAGTTGCTAAAAGATTTAATCCTACTGATCAGAAAGTTTAAACAGTTAGTTTGAACGGTTAATAGGATTGTAACTTTTGGAGAAACAAGCTTTTGATCAAGAAAATTGAACAGTTTGTTTAATTGATAAAAACCTAGTTAATCTAGTTAGTTGATTCGTTTAAGTTATATCATCTTCCTCTTCATCTTGTTTCTCTACGATAAAATCAAAAAACCAAGGATTTATTTTTGTGTTAATCGGAAAGGCTTCGCGTGTTGTCCAGGAAATTCCAGCAGCGGTCTAGCAGCTAGTTCGTTGGTGGTGCAGTAGTGGTGGACTAACTTTGGCAATCCCAAGATTCAAAGAGGTATTGTTTTTCCTAACCTTTTATCTTGATTGTTGATATGAAATTGTATAGATCATATAAAAGATCCTAACCCTTTTGGGGTTTAGAGAGTTGTGTTCAATCTGTTTCCGCTATAGGATTGAACCAGTAGAATCAAACCCAGGGCTTGACCAGTTTGTGTCTTAGGGTGGTTTGGTCTGATCAAAACCCTTCAACAACTTGGTAATAATTAATATAAATCAGATTATTGTTGCTTGTTAATGTGATAAGAACAATCAAGTTTCATTCTTGATATATACTTTGATTGTTCATATCACTTGGGAACGTTAATTTTTAATCTCTCTTAGTTAATCTAAAACCTATTTTCAACATGAACACCATCCACGTGATAAACTGGTGAGGATCTCTTCTCTTGCCACCCCGTTTTCTTCTAAACAATAGCTTGGTTTTCTAGATCTGTAAATGGAAGAAAATCCAATTAATTGTGTTTGTTTTATAGATCTACAATTGGAATATCAAGCAAATCATTTTTATATATGAAACAATTTATTTAGTGATGGATACGTGGCTTGCAGCCATGAATTGATTATTACATTTCTGCATATGTTCTCTATTTCCTAGAACGGTTATGGGTTTTGTTTCTTTTTGTCACTTATAAGGTTTTATATCATTGAAATTCCCATTTAATGTAATTTGTTTCATACATCTTTGATTTTGTCTTGCTTATACATATTTTATCTAAATATCGAACGATTGTCGGTTTTGATGTGTTATAAAATATAGTATTGAGCTCTAAATTGGATATAATATTATGCTCTAAATTGGGCATGCACATATGAACATTGTGATTTTGAATTCAACAAAACTTTAGTAGTTTAAAATTTGTCCTCAAACACAATAAATTCAAAAAAATTAGTCGTTTTTTCTAAGTTTGACACAAACAACTTTGAGTTGCACATGTACATCGAAGTGATGCATACGTGAAGAATAAGTTTCATATAAGCATATGTGATGGCTGATTAAATGATTATCTAATTACTAATATAGAGAAAAAGTAATCCCAAAAAACAATGAAGAAAATAGTGTAGCCCGTTTCCAAAAAATAGTTTCTATTCAATAAAAATTATAAATTATATTAATATCCCATCTTACTACTTGGTCAATTTTATTTTACTACTCGGTAAATTATTCTTATATTTTGAGGATTTATAATAGTAATTGTATACAGATAGATGAAAGAACCTTCAATTCTTTTTGCATTTCTTTTAGTAATTGTAAATAGGGATGTAAATGAGTCGAGCTACTCGCGAGCTATTCGAGCTTGGATCGTTAAAAGCTCGAAACGAGCCGAGCCTTAACGAGCTCGAGCCCGAGCTCGAGCCTAGATTAAAACTCATTTAATAAACAAGCCGAGCTCGAGCTCTAAAGAGTGGGCTCGCGAGCTTAAACGAGCCTAAACGAGCTCCATATATAATATAATTTATATTTTATATGTTTATTTTTTAATAATTATATATATCATTTTAACAAAAAATATCAAAATAATACCCGAGCCTAAACGAGCCTAGCTTAAACGAGCCTAAACGAGCCGCGCCCGAGCTTCATAAATATTAAACGAGCCGAGCTCGAGTTCAACATTAAAGCTCTAAACGAGCCGAGCTCGAGCTCGAGCTTAAAGAGGCCTAAACGAGCCCAGCTCGATAAGTGTCTGGCTCGGCTCGGCTCGGCTCATTTACATCTCTAATTGTAAAACATAAAGATTTGTGTGGTACGGTTATGCATTTTTTAAATGGTTGTCTAATAATGAATGATATAAATTTAGGTGCACGTGCGCGTATACACACATGCATCTATCTACACCTATGCACATGCATCTATCTACACCTATGCACATGCATAGGTGTAAACAGTGGCGGATTCATAATTTTTTTTACGGGGGGCAACTCAAGATGGCAAGGTAACTTAAGTAAAGAGTTAAAACATATTCTAGTCAAAACGGGTTGGGTCAAACTTGATCAATAGTCAAATTAGTTTAACAAATTTAACTTTTCTTTTGAAATTCTTAAAGGTTTTTCTTCTACAAATGACAATATAAGCCCAATTATATGTTTAGAAACTCTTGAAGTTTGATTCACATCCCACATCGATGAGATGGATGAAAATAAACAAGAAGCCAATTCTACAAAAGAAAAAGTCAGACTTGATTATTGCAATAAATGTGGTTTAATCATTTTATGTGGGGCCTAAGTATATTATTCAAAGGGGCCTTCATGAAATTAGATACAAATTTATATTAATTGGGCTGATGAAACGGGGGGCAACTCCCCCCCTCCCCCCCCCCCCCCCCATAGTCTTAAGGTGCATCCGCCACTGGGTGTAGATAGATGCATGTGTGCATACGCACAGGTGCACCTATCAAAACTTGTATTGCAAAAAAATCCTAGTAATTTTCACATGTGCACATATACGATGTCATGCTGGAAAATAAAACCCACCAAACATGAATTTTTTTGAAAAATATAGCAAGATCAGTCTCAAATGAAAGAGCATATTTTTCTCGTTATTTTGGTATAAATTTCGTATTCTAAAACCTTTACGTTTGGTAATATATCAGCTTGAAGAAAGTGAGGGTAAAAGGTAAATATCATAATGTCTAAACTACCACTCATTAATTACTTTACACATATGATAAGTTTGATTTAATTAAGGTTATCCATTAATAATAATTTAATGTGGACACTCTATCTCTTTAACTAATAGCTATAACCGGTTACGTGTGATACACGTGTTAGTTTAAAAGATAATAAATATTAAAATTTAATAAAAACGGATTAAATAATAATAATAATAATAAAAATAATAATAATAATAATACGCGAATTAAATGAGAATTTAAAAAAGAGCTTAGTTCCTATATATGTATACAACTTGTCACCTTTTGCTATTGTTTGTATTAGACTTTCAAACTTACCATTTATGAATCAAAGTCTCAAAAAGCAGTAATTTTCTCATTTTTTATTTATTTTTAATATTACAATATATTCACCTCATCATTATTGTTGCCCACTGTGTATATCATGAAGAACATTCATCATCTTCATCCTTTAATGAACAAAAAAGCATGGCACATTCATCATCTTAATCAAAACATCATCTGAATCAGAACTGAGATCTTATCATATGGAATCAGATCTCCACACTTACACCGATGAACAACGATGAAACCCAGAATCATCAATGAATTATATGAATGAAGATCTTCATCTTGATATTCATCTTCTATATATGAACAAAGACCTTTGAAATAGTTAAAAAATAAAAATCAAACCTTGCATCTAAAATGTATCTGAAACACAAAACTAAAATCCAGATTTGAAAAACCATTAAAGATAACATTCAAGAACAATGAATAGAAATTGAAATAAGATGAAACTGAGATCCTCGATGAAGATTAAAATTGATGACAATTTCAAGAACAATATCTCAAAACTTTCCTAAGAAAAAGATGAAAGTGATGAAATCAAACCTAGATCATACGGAGAACTAAATGCGTCAATGTAAGCTAGAATCGAAACCTAGATCTGCGTCAATGGAAGTTAGAATCATCGAAGAAGAGAAATCAAAACCCTAATTGGATTCAAGAAAATCGCAGTTCTGGGTAAAGATAGAGCCTCTTGATATGGTGGGGATGAAATCGGTGATGGAGCTTGTCAAATCAGATGAAGAAATCGGTGATGGACCTTCAGATTCGCGCAGATGAAGAAATCGGTGATGGAGCTAGCCAAACCAAATGTTTATTTTTTTTATTATATATAGTTTATATATAATTATATATTAATAAAGTAAAGATGTAATTTTTTATTTTTTTAAATCATGGACAATTCAAGTTGTATGCCATGTCATCATTCACATCAGCAAAACCGGTGCTACATCAATACCTTACCTGTTATGCCAGGTTAGATACATAAAATGGTAAAATTGACAAGTTCAATACATCAAATGGTAAGTTTGAAAGTCTAATACATACGATAGCAAAATGTGACAAGTTGGATACATTTTTATGAACTAAACCCTTTAAAAAAATGATGACATACGGCATCAAAACTCCAACCAACGGTGGAAACATCAACGCGAGTGGGAGGGGTTGACTTGATGAACGTTTCATGATACAAAAGGACGTGATTGTATTTCTTATATAGTGATCACTCATTTTTGTTATAATTAAGGGTAATAAAGTTAAACGTTAGTGGTTATATTTAAAATGACATTTAAAATGATTATAAAATACTTTAGAATGATAAAATTAAGAATTTGGTTAAATATGATACTTTGAAATATTATAAAGTGTAAATATGATATTTTTAAATTAGAGTGGATAAATACAATTTTGTATGATTTAATAAGGGCATATATGAAATTAGCTCTAATAATTTTGTCTTTTAAAAGTCAAAATTAAATATTTAATTTTTAGTAAATAAATGATTAAAAATAAATATTTAAATAAATCACTCAAATTGTTTAATAAATTTTATCAAATTAGTATGTTATTTAAATTAGTCTATTAGTCTATGATATAAGATACTATCTTTATCTTTAAAACAAAAGAGATATAATGGACGAAAAGTAGGAAAACGTAGCTACTAATCCTAAGTAAGGAGGATAGGGAAATTCCACGTTGACTAAACTAACTCCACATGTTTCATGTTTTATTTTTATTATTATACACTATTATTAGCATATGATGATTGGTCTTCCACCCCCAGGTTGTTTTGCTTCGTCATTGTTTAAAATTATATATATCCTTTTACTATTTCTACTAATTATCCTTCTATTCAAAATATTAGCATAAGTGTCTAAAGCTTTAACTAAAAGATTTATAGTTCAGCATTATCTGATATTTTGTTGAGTTATGTATTCTTTTAAAAGATTGTGAGTTCAAGTGCTATTGTAAACAATAGAGTAGATGTAAGAGTAAGTTTAGTGAGGTGTGTATCTTTGCCGTTCAAAAAATTAATACATTCCATATGTAATCTTATAGTCAGTAGAAAGATAAAATATGAAAAAATAGTAGAACAACATATCATTTTCATTTTTTAATAACTTGTTGCTTTGGAATATATGTAAATTGTTATACAAGAAACATATTACTTTTTCTTAATCTCAAATGTATTCTTTCTCAATTGGGACCAGTTGACATAGAGTGGAAACCTAACTCACACATCCATACATATTTGAGTGTTATGCTATTAATTTATCTACTTCTAGAAGTACTACAAACAAATTTCAAACTACAACATTGAGAGTTCTTAGTGTTAATTAACATTGGATTAAAGAATAAAAACTGATCTGCCTAAACTGCAATGTCAAAAAAGTGAACAGTTTATTCGTGATCATCTTAATCACAAACTTACTGAAAACTTAAAGCTTGTAGAAAAACGCGAAGGCGGCCCTTGAAGTTTGCAGGGTGGACGATTAAACAGACCTCAATCATTTCTAGAAGGGATCTATATTTACTCGCATAAACACGGAGGAAGTTCACGAGAGAATGCCTCATAAATGAGTAAAAAGAGTATTAGCATCGTACCTGTGTAATGCTGCGGTGGCAAATAGTTTTTGTTTGCAACGTGTCGTTTTCAATAATGTAATGATATGCTATTCGCGCGATTCAATATTATGATAAAAAATTCAGGAATATGTTCATTTTTTTATTTTTTCTTATATAATTATTTGTATCAACTTTTTATTAATTTTAAAAATAAGTTCTTAAAAAACATTAAAAACAAGAAAAAAAGATTTATATTTATGAAATAAGGAGGAAAAAGTTAATAATATTATGAAAAAAAATGTTAATGTTGGTAGATAATTGTGTTTATATAAGACAGTGTGTTAGTTGGTGAATATATTTTAAATGAATAAAAAGGTAAAGTAAATTAGAAAAGTGAAATGGTTAAAGATTGAGTGAATGAAATTAATTTAGATAAAAAGAATAGTGTAGATGTATCGTTAATTGAATTTTAAGAAGTTTTAAAAGTAAGAGGAGAGAGTGTTATATGGTTTATATAATAGTATAGATATAGATAATTGATTTAAAAATTTCAACCTCTGATGTTCTTAGTGTTTCTAAAGTTTCATCGTGTATTTTATGCACCAAAATTTTTAATAGGGTAGGAGTAAGATCCACCTCCTTATAAGGAAGAATGAATCTCCCTCGCCTCACTGATGTGGGATGCTCCTGCATTGCTACAGGAGTGATGGGTTTAAGAGTCACACATTTGATCGACTCGGGAGAATGATTAGCCTTAACCCAACATAATTAAATCTAAATTTTTATCCTCTTTAATTTCTTACCATGATCGTAGAACTTTTATAAAAATAAGAATGCATCAAATTTGATACATGAAGTTAGTTGTTGATGCATCAAATTGAGAACTTATACATGCCTTACAAATCGTTTGAGATTTGAATATCTTCATCCACATAGATAACATATTCATTATTGCGAACTTCCAATGACATAAGACCACAACTAAAAGCCTGAGCTTTACCATTGATCTACAACCACAAACGGAATTAAGTGAGAAATTGTTCATACTTTGTTAGATCTTTTAATCGTGTCTATTTATATTCTAGTGAAGTATACTGGATTAGTTTAATGTCCATATGACACTAGTATTATATTAGATTTTATGTGTAAGTACTCTTAAGGTATAATTACAAGTTCAAAACTTTAATAAACCAAGTAATTTATTCTTAGTATTTCTCAGTATCTTGGCCGTATCATTCTCTTTCACATACAATTGGTACATTGATTGATACTTGATACCATAGGTTCTACAATTGATATCAGAGCATAGTGGTAGACCAAAATGTGAGTTTTGATGTGATTTTTGGCTGTGTTCTTGTTCGATGTTTAGTTCATTACCGATGCATTTTTGGTTCAGAATTCATCGTGTTTTCAAGTATTTGATTCAAATCGGTCATCATGGTTTTTTAGTTTGGTGTTTATATGAAGTTTGGGATCAAAAGTTTGTGATTTGGTTAACAATCAAAAAAGTACAATTGGATTACAAGGTCAACATCTATTCACACCATTATTTTTCTCGCCAAGTTTCTTGAAGAAACTCGCACCATTTTTAAGTCAAGCCAAGTGACGCACGACATCTACTATCAATCCAAGTGGGTCACGCCATGAGTTCTTCGCCATCTCCACCACACCAAGGCAATTTGTCTTCTTGTTCACGCCATCTCAAACACACGATGCACTCCACAACATCTTCAACTTTAAGCCAACATCTTTATCAAAACATTTGTATTCCTTTTTCCCATGTTGCTCATAACTCCATGAATTATGCTAATCATAAATCTGCTTGACATGCTCATAATGCTGCACATTCACCTATGCATGTTATTCAAACAAGATCATCTTCGAATGCTAACACAAATGCATGTCTTCCTAGCTTACCCGAGTTAAATTATCCATTTGTGATTCGTTTTGTCAAACAATTCTTATAACTTTTCAAGAGAAAATTTGCACAAAAACTCATCAGTTTGCACCATTTGTTTATCACAGAGCTTCAAATTTGAATGATAACACTTTATTCAAATAGGTTTCCAAAACCAAATCCATTGAAATCCCAACTGTGCAAGAATATTGAGGAGTTAATTCATTGTGTTCAACATTAGTCTGAGTCTAAAAATTTGAGAAAGTTAGACTCGTCATTTGTTTATCATCGGCATATATTTTTTTTTATTTTTTCAATAAGTTTTACTTGCAGGCAATCACAAGTTATCAAAACCCGCAAGTATGTAGTTTTTTCCAGTAAAAAATGTCTTTATGCATGCTTGTTGAAGGAGCAAATTCAAAAAAACGTTTCACAAAAATATTTTTCTTTTAAAAATCCAAAAACATTATAAGTATTTGAAAATATGAAAAATATTCCTTATTTTTCTATCACTTCCTTAATATTATGTTTATGCAGCTTTCTACTCATATGGTCTATGACAATCCTACCCAACAGCTACCTTTTTCCTAGAAGTGAGAGAGTGGCCATATTTATACAAGAATGTTGTGGGAAAAGTTTGAAAAATTAAGAGAGTTTGACTACTAATATGGATGTAAATGAGCCGAGCCAAGCCGAGCTGGGCTCGTTTAGGCTTATCGAGCCGGGCTCGTTTAGGCTTTTTTAAGCTTGAGCTCAAGCTCGGCCCGTTTAGAGCTTGTGATGTTGAGTTCGAGCTCGGCTCTTTTAAGATTTATGAAGCTCGTTTGGCTCGTTTAAGCTAGGCTTGATTAGGCTCAAGTATTATTTTGATATTTTTTACAAAGATGATATATATATATATATATATAAGTATTAGAAATTAAACATATAAAAGAAAATTATATTATATATTGAGCTCGTTTAGGCTCACGAGTGTAAACGAGCCCACTCTTTGGAGCTCAAGCTCGGTTCGTTTATTAAATGAGCTTTAATCTAGGCTCGAGTTCGAGCTCGAGCTTGAGCTCGTTAAGGCTCAACTCATTTCGAGCTTTTAACGATCGGAGCTCGAATAGATCACGAACAGCTTAACTCCTTTATATTTGATATCGCGATTTATATATATATATATATATATATATATATATATATATATATATATATATATATATATATATATATTATAATGCGATAATTGATTATTTTTAATTAAAATCGTTAAAAATACATTTAAAAGAATATCATTATCCTCATATTTGATTTCCAGGTTCAAATTTCGGATATGGGAAGATAAAGTGGTTTAAAATGAGATAAACATCAGAAAAATCGAAAAAGTCAAATTTCAGCCGAACCCGTCGTGGCGCGAAGTCATTGGTCGCGGCGCAATCCTGTAGTTCCAACTCTATATATTCGATCTTTGATTTCTTTCGGGATTGATCACTTCCATTCGACTTTTTCACCACCATAACTCCAGAAAACGTCCATTAAACATCCAAGGAGCTTGGGGCATGATCTTGGAGCATTGGAGCTCAAATTGAAGATTAAAGCGAAGCTTTCGGCTAGAATAATTCATCTTTTACGGTTTCATTCATTCTTGTTCATCATGTTTCTTTGTTTGAATAATTTCCAGAGCTTATTTATGATTGTTCTTGGCTAAACCTTCTGTTTTCCTCCCTAGAGGAGATGAAACTCTTGTAATGGTTTATTTAATTCATGGCTTTCATACTTAATTCATGTTTAGCTCAATCTTAGTTCATCCATGCTTAGTAATCTGCTTTGGTTGTTTATAATTTGATTTTTGTGTTTCAAAAGACCATTTAATTCATAAAGTTTTGATCTTGATTATCTAGGATCAATAGATGATTTAAGATATAGTGATTGATCAAATCCTAGTGTTAAGCAACTTTAAATAGATGATTTTGCATATGATTAAACATATAATGATCTTTATGTGTTAATGATGTTTTGTTGATCATATGAAACATTCAACTTTGAGTCTTTACTTGGTAATTGAATCAATTGGCTAATTATCCATTTTAATCGCGCATTTGACCATAAAGGTTATTAATTGGTGTAATTAGACGATTATAACCGGACCAATGGTTTAACTAATTTAGGAATCGATGCATGAATGTTCAAAGTGTCTTTAGCTCTTATTGCCATGAATTAATTCCCATGAAAAGAGTGGAATTGAATCTAGGGAGGGAATATCTTCATATATATTTAATTCTCCGAGTTAATCGCTTTCTTGTCTTCTTTGCATGCTTTAGTGGTGTTCTAGGGTTAGTGGTAATTTAGTTGGTTGAAAGTTCTCAAATTCATCAAACCCCCCCCCCCCCCCCCCCCCTTATTGCTTTCTAGTAGTTTAGTTTAGTTTCATATTTAAATTAGTATAATTTTATCAAATCATACTCGTTACCCTTGAGTTCGACACCCGTACTTATTTTCTATACTACGATACAATTAGGCTCACTTGCCTATTTTGTGTCATAGTCGTACGTAAATAAAAACGGTTTTTATAAATTTAAAACATGGTACGCTTTTAGCATATCAATATTCCTAATTGCTGAGGTTGAGATTGGATTAAAGAGATACAACCGAATCTTTGCCAAACTTGTATCAAATATCTGGGCAGCCACATCTACTAGTGGTCTTCATATGTTGATTACCTGTGTTGAATAAGACATCATGAATACACTAAGGCAATGCACTAGCTGCATTCAACTACTCAATCATTTCTAACAAATGATTGTTTTAACTTCACATGGATATTTAACACATACACTATTGAGATCTCACTTCGATATTGTTGATATTGGAAAGAACATCTATTCCGGCCCCTGGCATTATGAGGTTAGCCCCTTGCAAAATCACTACATTTTTTAAGGACGCTTATCTTGAGTAAAATCTATGATATATAGTGATACATGGAAATTTTACCGATATTAACATCATACCAACGCTAAACGTAGGTCACTTACTTGATTTTTAAAATATGTATGTATGTATGTATGTATGTATGTATGTATGTGTATATGTTATATATATATATAGAGAGAGAGAGAGAGAGATAGAGAGGTTCATACGAGAAGTATTATTATTATGAGAAATGCGAGAAGCTTTTTCAACCCTTAGATGGTTTAATGGATGGTGATGATGAATTATGGAAATGTGATATTTAAACCAAATCTTAAGGAAATTAAAATACTATCAAAAAGGGTAAAAGGGTAATTTAATCCTTGCTAAAATCTTTGACTAAATTAAAAATCCTAATTTAAATCACCATTATTTTCTTGAATAACCACCCACCCGTGATCTCCCCCAATCTCTCATCTCAGACGCTTGACTAAATTAATGATTCCTAATTTAAATCACCTATTATTTTCTTAAATCACCACCTACCAACCCCAAAATCTCATCTTCATCTTTCTTCAAAAAAATTGGTCGTAGCAACACCATGACCGTTGTAGCCAAACCATCGCCCATACGAGGCTATTTGTTTCACCATTGCTGCTGCTGCGAAGCATGATTCTCAAAGTTGTAAATGAGCACCGACATTGTTAACCACTGAGCACCACAGCCGTCCCCTTTCTAATCTCCCTACTACTACCCGAGACCACCATTGACATCTCATTCGATCCACCACCGAGCACCATTGTCGTCCCTTTTTCTTCTCTCTTTACTCTGACATAATAATAGAGTCATATATACTCAAAGGCCTCACAGTTTGTTGGGTTTATAGGCCGCCCTCTCCAAAACAAGATCGATCCGTAACTGAGCACCACTGCTTCATTGCACTAATGTTAGACCTCTCTTTACCGATGAACGACACCATCGCCTCCCTCATTTCTCTAAGAATGAACTAGACATGTTTGTTATGTTGTTAATTTGATAATGCACTAAAGATGATTTTTTCCGCTTTTCATCTTGTCATTCAGCAATGGAATCATTGACTGATTTTGAGTTTTTTTCTTTGTTGGTGAACTATGATGAAATTACAGATTGTTTCACTAATCAATGTTTTTTGGGTTTTATTTTTGGTGTACATTTCTTTTGAAATTATCTTTTTTCTTGTTTTCAAGTGAATATAGATGGTTTAATAGTACATCTAGTAAAGAAAAAGAAAAGAAAAGAAGAAATTAAGACAAACAAATTAGGGGTACAGTAGATTGTAAGGTTTTATATTTGTTCATTAATAACTAATGTGACAAAATCTTAGGCTTGAATTTTTTTTATATTAAATATTAATGAACACGTTAAGACTATCATAATTTGCATAATAAACGTAGTTGGTTCAATAGTGATTATGTTTAACAAAGATGGTAGAATAAACATGGTTGGTTTGAAATGAGACCAAAAGGGAAAATAAATCTGGTCAAAGAAACCAAATCCGTGGTAAAAATTAGACCTAAGGATCAAATCCATAATTTCTATCAGAGTATGCATGAATTAATAGGTACGCAGAAAGACGACGTATGAACCAAATAACACTACATCCATGATCCCTCGAAGTTTAATATTTTTATCAGATTATCAACCCAACAATCAAACTTCTGCAAGTACTCTACCAACCGCTAACTGCTGTCAGCTTCTGTATCAAAGCAGCATCATCTAACTACCGTAACCTTAGAACATATTCACAAGCCCGTGAGCTGACTGTTTATAGAATCCGCTATGATCTAAAAGTAAGAAACCTAAAAGCTGGGCAATAAAAGAGTTTGTCTCACCAAATTTGATTTTTACTTTTTTACCATGGGTTGTCACGGGTTTTGAATAATGAACAACTACAATGTTGGTATCGCTTCCCAGGTCATTCTAACATCGTTCACACCATAACAGCTTACAAATAATTATAATCAGGTGCTGCACGTAACTGCATCAGCTACAGCTAAGCCAATATCGACTTCAACCATCTTTTAAAGTCATCGAGCTACCAAAACCCCACCCATATTATCATCATTATCATCACATACGGTATTATATTGGGCAACCAGCAAGAAAACACATCAACCAACTACAAACTAAACAGCAAAACAGCTGCTGCACCGGTTCTCACCAACAGCAACATAAACTCTTGAAAATATGCATGGTTGGTTTATTAGTGAATATTATAATCATTATCATCATTAACATGGTTGGTTTATTAATGAACAAAGATCGTTGATGCAAAAAATTAGTTATAGTCTCATCTTCACTAGTGAATATTCTATATTACACTAGTGACCCTTAAAAATGTAAAACTGGAAGAAATAGTTGTCCTTGAAAACGTAAAACTGAAAAAAATTAATAATTTTTATTGTTGGAATGTAAGAAAATTTTAAAAATATGAAATTAAAATTGATTGAAGAGAGAAGAGAGAAATATTTTTGATTACTAGTTTACCCTTTAGAATTAAAGAAAAATAATAAATATAATTATTGTAAACCACTAGATCGAAATTCAATCAGCGGTCCAGAATTCTTCTCGCATTTCTCGCAATAACTATACTTCTCGCATGAACCCTCCCCTATATATATATATATATATATATATATATATATATATATATATATATATATATCGGTCACTAGTGTATCAGTGTCACTTGATCCTTATATTACAAAGAGACGAGATCCTTATTTCACAAAAAAAAGAAACAATAACAGGCAAAGTTTCAAAGATGAGAAAAACTTGTTTATAGAATTGATGGGGAGCAATTATTTGTAGAAGTTTCAAAATAGTGTTAAAGATTAAGGGGGTGTTTGTTTAGCTTATTTAAGGCTTATATTTAATAAACTAGTTTTGGCTTATTTTCTGAAATTTGAGCTTATTATGAGTTATAAGAAAAAAATAAGTTGGACTCATAATAAATAAGGCAGTGTTGGGAAATTCACTAAGTCATTGAAACTGTTGAACATGCAAAGGTAAAACTGTTAGAGTATTTTGGTGATAACAGTTGTAACTAACAATTGCTGCAAGGTTTACAACTGTTAGTACAAAAGTTCAGAACTGTTAGTTAACAAAGTCAAAAAAACTGTTTGAAGACCTTGAAGCTGAAGACTGTTAGAAGACTAGAGAACTGTTGTGTTCATTAAACAGTTTCTGTTGAGCTATATTTGGAAAATCCTATCTTTGAAGATATCTCGAAATACTTTGAAGATTATCAAGATTATCTCAGAAGATAGAAGATTACCTAACTGTCAACAATTCAAGGAGGATCAAGAGTCTATATATACTTCATTAGATGATCAATTAAGCACGACGACTTAATCTCATTATTAAAAGCATTTGTTCTTATTGTTATTTTTTCAGAAAGTGTTTTAGCCTCTAAGTTTCTTGTTGAAACCTAAGAACAGTCTGTGTTCTTCGTCTAACAGAATAAGTTAGATTGGGGGTGAAGTTAGCTTTTGTAATCATTCTGGTTGATTAATAAAACTACTGTTTGATTGAATTGATTCGTGTTTTAAAACCTTCTTTAATCAATTAAGTGTGATTCCGCAACTTCTTAATTGATTGTGATCATAGTTAAAGATTAACTTTTATTTTACTCTGATTTATTATTTAAAAGTTAGTTCTTGTTATTAGATATAATATATATCCGATCCTGACAAGTGGTATCAGAGCCTTATCATTAAGGTTCCTTTGATCACCAGTTGAAGGTTTTTGCTTTACCTTGCTTTATTTTTCAAAACTGTTTTTTTTTTTTTGTTTAAATCAATTTGTTTCAATGGATTCGGGAGGTTCTTCTGATAACAGTGGATCAGGGTCCAACATTCGTGTTCCCATGCTCAAACCATCTGATTTTGAGATGTGGAAACTAAGAATTAAACAGCATGTCCAACTAATGGACTATGCTGTTTGGCAAATCATTGAAACTGTTCCTACTAATCCCATTGAACTGGATGAGAATGGAAAACCAAAGAAGAAACCACCACCAAAGACAGATGCTGAAAAGAAGGATAGAATGATTGAGATGAAAGCCCTCAGCATCCTTCAGATTGCTATTCCCAATGAGTATCAACATCAATTCAAGAAATTTGATGATGCTCATGAACTTTGGAATGCTCTGGAGAAGAGGTTTGCTGGGAACGCTAGTTCTAAGAGAAACCAAAGAGACCTTCTTAAACAAGCCTATGAGAACTTCACCAGTGGGAAGAATGAGAGTATCACCCAAATCTTTGATAGGTTTTACAAACTGGTGAGTCAACTAGAGAGTGCTAAGGTTAGGCTTGATCAAGATGAGATAAATAGAAAATTTCTTAGGTCTCTAGGTGATGAATGGACTGTGTTTGCTGCACAATGGAGAACCAAGGATTCTCTTGAAGACATAGAGTTAGATGACCTCTATAATAGTTTGATAGTGTTTGAGGGAGAGATAGAGGGAAAAAGAAAAACTGTTATCCCTAGCCATAATGCTGCTCTCCTATCTTCCTCAGGTATGGAATCAAACCATTCATTAACTAACTCTCTTGATAGTGGTGCAGGTACTAGTTCTGTTGTTGGACTAGATATGAATACTCCAGATGCAGTTCTTGAAGCTTTTCTTGCCAGCCATGCACATTCAACCCTCACCAATGAGGATCTTGAACAAGTGCACCCTGATGATCTTGAGGAAATGGATCTCAAATGGCAAATGGCCATGCTTACCGTTAGAGCCAAGCGATTCATTAAAAGAACTGGAAGGCAAAACATGAATTTCAGAGCTGATGGCAAGGCTGGATTTGACAAGTCAAAGGTTAGATGCTTCAAATGTCAACAACTTGGCCACTTTGCAAGAGAATGCAGATCTGGTGGACAAGTTCAGAATCAAGGTCAGAGGCCAACTCAGAACCATACCTCCTCAGCATTGGTCTCACAAGAAGGCCATGGATTTGATTGGAGTGATCAAGCAGAGGAGGCTACCAGCAACAAAGCTTTGATGGCATTGACTGACTCCTCCATCAAGATGGATTCTACAGAATCTGAGGACATACAGGTATCTTCTAAACTATGTCCTGGTGAATGTAGAGCTATTGTTAAGAGATTTAGAGAGCACAATAAGAAAGTATGTGCTGCTCTAAGTAAAATGGAGGAGAGAAGGTATGAGTATACTGCTGTGATAGAAGATTTTGAAAAGAAAATTAAAGACTATCAGGCTAATGAACTACAAATGGACTATGATAGAAAATATCATAAGTGGGAGAAAGAGCAGTTTCAAGATGAGATTGATAGTCTGAAAAGGAAGTTGGTTGAAAAAGAAAGCAAGGTGGATGAACTCACAAAGAAATTGGAGGGTGTGGACATTGATCTTGGAATGTTCAAGGCTGCAAACCTTAAGCTTGAGACTCTGCTACAATCTCAAGTGAGAGACAAGGTGAAAACTGGCCTAGGATATAAACAAACCCCACCTCCATACAACCAAAACTACATAACTCCAATGTCTGAGGTAGCTGACAGATATGTTAATGAACCTTTGGAAGATGAACTTAAGTCAGCTGATCCAAAGTTTGAAAGTTATGAAGATGAAGTTGTGTCAGTAGTAAGTGTTGAAGATAATGAGGAAGTTGTGAAGAAGGATGAAGATATTCCATATGAAAATCACATCCTGTGTGAGCCCATTCGCACAAAATCATCTTTGCAACCTGTGGTGTTTGTAAAAGCATCCACTGAACCCCTCACCAATGAGCCAAAACCCTCAAAAGTTGTTAACTCTATTAGCAGTTCCACAACTGTTACAAATAGTCCCCATCTTTACACTAACAGTTCCAACAAGAACCCAAACAGTTCTAAGCCAAAAAGCCCAACTGTTAGTACCAAAGCCAAAGGAAAGGAGAAAGTTGGTGAAGTTATGTATGCCAAGAAGAAAATGGAAGCTTCAAAATCTCAGGCTAAACCCAAGCCTAAGAAAAGGCATACTGAAATGCCTGCATGCACATGTCAAAAACATGGTGTCCAAAAGTTTCCTCAATCTACAACTGTTAGAGGAAACCAAAGAAATAGGAACCAATTCTGGTCACAAAGAACTGGTTTACCTATTGTGAAAACAAAAAAGTGCTACATTTGTGGAAGATTTAATCATTTAGTTCAAGATTGTTACTATAACCCACAGACCAATGGCACTCAAAACAAAAGTCCCAAACTACAGAATAACAGTTCTAAAACTGTTAAGTCAAAACAGATCAATAGTTCTAAGACTGCTAAGCCAAAACTGGCAAACAGTTCTAAAACTGTTACATCCAAACCAACTAACAGTTCCAAAACTGTTTTAGCAAAACCAAAAACTGCTGGTTTGGCTTGGATGAAAATTCAAAAACAAACTGATTCTGGAGAGGGTAAGACTGTTCTTCATACTGAAAATCAAAAGGAATCACAAGTTGATTCATCTGTTTTATCAACTCCACCAGGTGTTTGTTCAAATGTGTCCACTGTTAATCACAACAGTTGGAAACCACATGTTCTTACAAAATATTCTTCACACAAGTTAGAGAAATCTAATTTGGATGAAATCAAAAAGAACAAAACTCTGTTTAAGTATTATGACTTGAACGGTGTACCCAAGACCTGCATGGCCTGGGTACTTCCTGCTACTAACTGATTGTATTTGTGCAGAGCATTCATAGGACGAATCAAGGAGGAATTTGGCATGTGGATAGTGGATGCTCAAGGCACATGACTGGAAATCCACAATGTTTGAAGGATTTCAAAAGAATCAATGGAGGATTTGTAGCATTTGGAGGAAATCCAAAGGGAGGAAAAATCACAGGTAAAGGAGCTGTTGAGGCAGGTACACTAACATTTAATGATGTTTTCTTTGTTGAACAGCTTAAGTACAATTTGTTAAGTGTATCTCAAATCTGTGACAATGGAAACAAAGTTTTGTTTACAGATTCAGAATGCATTATTCTTTCAAAAGATTTTAAATTAAATGAGAAGGATGTTCTTTTAAGAACACCTAGAAAAGATAATGTATATTGTCTTGATCCACAAAAGATTGCTAAACAAAATGTGTTAAGCTGTTTACTCTCCAAAGCATCTCATGATGAGTCTGCCATTTGGCATAGAAGGATGTGTCACATGAATTTTAAAACCATGAACTTGTTAGCTAAAAACAGTTTGGTAAGAGGTTTGCCCCAAAAAGAGTTCTCATGTGATGATCATTGTGTGGCATGTCTTAAAGGCAAGCAACACAAAACTTCTTATAAGACCAAAGAAGTTTCTTCTATTACTACACCTTTACAATTGTTACACATGGACCTTTTTGGTCCTACATCTGTGGTGAGTATAGGGAAGAAAGCATATTGTTTAGTCATAGTTGATGACTTCACCAGGTTCACATGGGTTCAATTTCTTAGAACAAAGGATGAAACAGCTGAGTTAGTTAAGTCTCTTATTCTTAAAATTGAAAATCAATCTGATTTGAAGGTGAAAGTCATTAGATCTGACAATGGTTCTGAATTTAAGAACTATGAGCTAAACAGTTTTTGTGAAAGTAAAGGTATTGAAAGACAGTTTAGTGCTCCTAGGACTCCCCAACAGAATGGAGTTGCTGAGAGAAGGAATAGGACTTTGATAGAGGCTGCTAGGTCAATGTTAGCCGATTCTAGGCTTCCAATGACATTCTGGGCAGAAGCAGTGAACACTGCCTGCTATGTTCAGAATAGAGTACAAGTAGTCAAGTCCAAAGGGAAAACTCCTTATGAGTTGTTTCTCAAGAGAAAACCTTTAATCAACTTCTTCAAACCGTTTGGTTGTCCGTGCACTATCCTTAATACCAAGTCACAGTTAGGCAAGTTTGAGAGTAAGGCTGAAGAAGGTTTCTTTGTAGGATACTCCACTCAAAGTAAAGCTTATAGAGTTTTTAACAATGTCACTAGAATCATAGAAGAGAGTATGAATGTCTCTTTCAATGAAAATAGGATCAATATTGCAGGTAATGGACCTGATTGGTTATTTGATATTGATGCATTGTCTAAATCTCTTTCTTTTGAGTATTCTACTGAAACAGCTACAGGTACCCCAACAACTGTTGGTGAAAATCATCAAACATCTTCCTCCAGCCCAAACAGTTTTGACACTGTTAGCTCAAATCCAACAACTGTTGGTTCAAACAAAGTTACTGAAGACTTTGTTGTGATTCCTATGCTTCAACAAGAGTTCTCCAATGCTGTTGATCCATTGATGGATGCTGAATCTTTAAAGGACATGGAATCCCATGATCCTCACCACCACACTGACTCTGCTGATCAAGTGTGTGATAACGCTGAAAATTCAAGTGAATGTGAGTTTGATTTGTCTAATCTAGGGGATGAACTGACTGAAGAAAACATTCCTACATCAACAGTTCACAAGATTCATCCAATATCACAAATAATTGGAAATCCAACCACTCCTATCAGAACAAGGAATATGCTGCAAAATGAAAATAGTGGTGTGGATCTTGCCCAATTTGACGTGAATGCTTGCTTTTTGTCTCAAATAGAACCAAAGAAAGCAATTGAGGCATTGAAAGATCCTTCATGGGTAGAGGCAATGCAAGAGGAGCTCTTACAATTTCAAATTCAGCAAGTTTGGAAGTTGGTTGAGCTTCCAAGAGGTAAAAGAGTAATTGGCACCAAGTGGGTGTTCAGAAACAAGAAAGATGAAAGAGGGATTGTTATCAAGAACAAAGCAAGACTGGTTGCACAAGGCTACACACAAGAGGAAGGAATAGACTATGATGATGTTTTTGCACCTGTTGCAAGGATTGAAGCCATTAGGCTATTTCTTGCTTTTGCAAGCTTCAAAGGATTTAAGGTGTATCAAATGGATGTCAAGTCTGCTTTTCTCTATGGCACTATTGATGAGGAGGTATATGTGTGTCAACCCCCTGGCTTTGAAGACTCAAAGTACCCTGACAAGGTATATAGGTTAGATAAAGCCCTATATGGTCTACATCAAGCTCCTCGAGCTTGGTATGAGACATTGTCATCCTATCTCCTTGAGAATGGTTTTAAGAGAGGCACAATTGACAAAACATTGTTTACAAAGATTGTTAAAACAGAGATTTTGCTTGTTCAAATCTATGCTGATGATATAATCTTTGGATCCACAAATGACAGCTTGTGCAAAGAATTTGAAGTCATTATGCACAAAAAATTTCAGATGAGTTCAATGGGTGAACTCACATTTTTCTTGGGATTACAAGTCAAACAGAAGCCCACTGGTATTTTTCTAAGCCAATCTAAGTATGTCAAGGACATATTGGACAAGTTTGGCTATCAAGATGTGAAGCTGGCAAGTACTCCAATGGAAACACACAAACAGTTGGGAGCAGATTCTGAGGGGGAGGATGTTGATATACTGTCAGGATCGGATATATATTATATCAAATAACAAGAACTAACTTTTAAATAATAAATCAGAGTAATATAAAAGTTGATCTTTAACTATGATCACAATCAACTAAGAAGTTGCGGAATCACACTTAATTGATTAAAGAAGGTTTTAAACAAAGATTAATTCAATCAAACAGTAGTTTTATTAACCAACCAGAATGATTACAAAAGCAAACTTCACCCCCTATCTAACTTATTCTGTTAGACGAAGAACACAGACTGTTCTTAGGTTTCAACAAGAAACTTAGAGGCTAAAACACTTTCAGAAAAAAATAAATAACAATAAGAATAAATGCTTTGAATAATGAGATCAAGTCGTTGTCGTCGTCGTGCTTAATTGATCATCTAATGAAGTATATATAGACTCTTGATCCTCCTTGAATTGTTGACAGTTAGGTAATCTTCTATCTTCTGAGATAATCTTGATAATCTTCAAAGTATTTCGAGATATCTTCTAAGATAGGATTTTCCAAATATAGCTCAACAGAAACTGTTTAATGAACACAACAGTTCTTTATCCTTCTAACAGTCTTCAGCTTCAAGGTCTTCTAACAGTTTTGACTTTGCCAACTAACAGTTCTGAACTTTTGTACTAACAGTTCTGAACTCTATATAACAGCTTTAAAGTTCACAGCAACTGTTGGTTACAACTGTCTTCACAATTTCAACTAACAGTTCCAAACTGTTTGTCAATATTCTTCTAACAGTTTTGAACTGTTTTTCACAAAGTCCATTAACAGTTTTAACTTTGCATCTTCAACAGTCTTAATGCCTTAGCTAATTTCCCAACAATCTCCCCATAACTTAAAGAATTGATCAAAATCTTTAAGTTCTTTCGATCATAGGGTTCAATCACAGACAAATTAAGCATAAGCGAAGAATGAATTCCATGTATTTATGCAAAGTAAACTGTTAGTAATGAACTCTCCCCCTTTTTGATTGGAACAGTTGAAGGAGGTTTAACAGCAGCTGTCAACTGTTGGAGCACTTGATCATGTAGCGTTATTACCTCATTAGTGTGCTTCAAACTGTTGGTCAAAACCTTGATTTGCTGGTCTTGTTGAAGAATCCTTTTGTTTTGTAAGACAATCTTCTTTTTGAGTTGCACGTATGCAGCAAAGAAAGGTGCAAAGTTTGAATTCGTCAATGTATTATGTTTCATTCTAGCCTCAATGTCATCCAGTGTTGCCACTGTTAACAAATCATTGACAGATAAAACTGGTGGTTCACTTTTAGAAGATCCCTCACCAGTACCCCTCTTTTCTTGGTACTGGGGATTTCCAGAAACTGTTTTACCAGCTTCTGTTGCCGTGGTTGAGGTCTTAAAGATGTTGACACTATCCTGTTCACCCCTTGTGGATGAAACAGTAGTGTCAGCCTCACAAACCACATGATCACCCTCTTGAGGAATGATCACCTCCTCATTGTGCCTGGGAGACAGCAAAAGGGATTCCCTTTGGATATTCTGCACAGGTGAATGCACCTGTGCAGGGCTAACAGTTTCAGTTTCAAGAACTGTGGTGGAAGGAGCACCAACAGTTCTTTTCCTCTTCTTTTGAAATATTTTAAGTGCAGGGGCTTGTGTTGTAGCTTTTTCAAAGGAAGCAGATTGGGAATTTTAAGTATCATGAGCTGTGGGTTCCAGAGGTGGTGGTGTAGCAATAAGTTGGGCTTCATGCTCACCCCTGGCAGCTCTGTTTCTTGAAAGAAACTCCACCATTTCAGAGAGTGGAGGAGTTATGGCACCAGAGAAACTCTTGCCATTAATCAACAATTTGCTCAAAGTGGAAGCCACATGAGCAGAGGGAATAATGACCCTCTTGTGTATTTTAAGGTTTGGCGTCAAAAAGTTTAAGAAAGTTTGCACAAACCTGGGGTACATCAAAAAGAGACACTAACAGTTGTGCGTTCTACACACTAACAGTTGAAGACTGTTTTTTGTTAGAAAGTAGAACGGTTATTAGACGAGTTTCTCCCCCTCAGATGCACATGGATTTTGCCTAACAGTTGTGCAGGCCATATGCTAATAGTTAAAAACTGTTAGTAGTATTTCAAACAACTGTGATTTTTCCTCCCTTAGTATTTCCTCCAAATGCTACAAATCCACCATTGATGCTTCTGAAATCCTTCAAACAATGTGGATTTCGAGTCATGTGCCTTGAGCATCCACTAACCACATGCCAGATAGATCCATGATTGGCCCTATGAATGCTCTGCACAAATAAAATCAGTTAGTAGCAGAAAGTACCCAGGCCATGCAGGTCTTGGGTACACCATTCAAGTCATAATACTTAAACAGAGTTTGGTTCTTTTTGATTTCATCCAACTTAGATTTCTCTAATTTGTGTGATGAATACTTTGTAAGAACATGTGGTTTCCAACTGTTGTGATTAACATTGGATACCTTTGAACAAACAGCTGGTGGAGTTGGTAAAACAGATGAATCAACTTGTGATTCTTTTTTATTTTCAGTTTGAAGAACAGTTTTACCCTCTCCAGAAACTGTTTGTTTCTGCAGTTTCACCCAAGCCAGACCAACAGTTTTTAGTTTTGATAAAACAGTTGTGGAACTGTTAGTTGGTTTGGATGTAACAGTTGTAGAACTGTTAGCCTGTTTCGGCTTAGCAATTTTAGAACTGTTAATCTGCTTTGACTTAACAGTTTTAGAACTGTTAGTTTGCCTTTTGAAACTTGATTTCTTGGTGCTATACAGTTGTGGGTTATAATAACAGTCTTGAGCCAAGTGATTGGATCTCCCACAAATGTAGCACTTTTTGGTTTTCACAATAGGTAAACCAGTTCTTTGTGACCAGAATTGGTTCCTATTTCTTTGATTTCCTCTAACAGCTGCAGATTGAGGAAACTTTTGGACACCATGTTTTTGACATGTGCATGCAGGAACTTCAGTATGCCTTTTCTTAGATTTGGGTTTAGCCTGAGGTTTTGCAGCTTCCTTCTTCTTCCTAGTATACACAACTTCACCAACTTTCTCCTTTCCTTTGGCTTTGGTACTAACAGTTGGGCTTTTTAGCTTAGAACTGTTTGGGTTCTTGTTGGAACTGTTAGTGTAAAGATGGGGACTATTTGTAACAGTTGTGGAACTGCTAATAGAGTTAACAGTTTTTGAGGATTTTGGCTCATTGGTGAGGGGTTCAGTGGATGCTTTTACAAACACCACAGGTTGTAAAGATGATTTTGTGGGAATGGGCTCACACAGGATGTGATTTTCATATGGAATACCCTCATCCTTCTTCACAACTTCCTCATTATCTTCAACACTTACTACTGACACAACTTCATCTTCATAACTCTCAAACTTTGGATCAGCTGACTTAAGTTCATCTTCCAAAGGTTCATTAACATATCTGTCAGCTGCCTCAGACATTGGAGTTATGTAGTTTTGGTTGTATGGAGGTGGGGTTTGTTTGTATCCTAGGCCAGTTTTCACCTTGTCTCTCACTTGAGATTGTAGCAGAGTCTCAAGCTTAAGGTTTGCAGCCTTGAACATTCCAAGATCAATGTCCACACCCTCCAATTTCTTTGTGAGTTCATCCACCTTGCTTTCTTTTTCAACCAACTTCTTTTTCAGACTATCAATCTCATCTTGAAACTGCTCTTTCTCCCACTTATGATATTTTCTATCATAGTCCATTTGCAGTTCATTAGCCTGATAGTCTTTAATTTTCTTTTCAAAATCTTCTATCACAGCAGTATACTCATACCTTCTCTCCTCCATTTTACTTAGAGCAGCACATACTTTCTTATTGTGCTCTCTAAATCTCTTAACAATAGCTCTACATTCACCAGGACATAGTTTAGAAGATACCTGTATGTCCTCAGATTCTGTAGAATCCATCTTGATGGAGGAGTCAGTCAATGCCATCAAAGCTTTGTTGCTGGTAGCCTCCTCTGCTTGATCACTCCAATCAAATCCATGGCCTTCTTGTGAGACCAATGCTGAGGAGGTATGGTTCTGAGTTGGCCTCTGACCTTGATTCTGAACTTGTCCACCAGATCTGCATTCTCTTGCAAAGTGGCCAAGTTGTTGACATTTGAAGCATCTAACCTTTGACTTGTCAAATCCAGCCTTGCCATCAGCTCTGAAATTCATGTTTTGCCTTCCAGTTCTTTTAATGAATAGCTTGGCTCTAACGGTAAGCATGGCCATCTGCCATTTGAGATCCATTTCCTCAAGATCATCAGGGTGCACTTGTTCAAGATCCTCATTGGTGAGGGTTGAATGTGCATGGCTGGCAAGAAAAGCTTCAAGAACTGCATCTGGAGTATTCATATCTAGTCCAACAACAGAACTAGTACCTGCACCACAATCAAGAGAGTTAGTTAATGAATGGTTTGATTCCATACCTGAGGAAGACAGGAGAGCAGCATTATGGCTAGGGATAGCAGTTTTTCTTTTTCCCTCTATCTCTCCCTCAAACACTATCAAACTATTATAGAGGTCATCTAACTCTATGTCTTCAAGAGAATCCTTGGTTCTCCATTGTGCAGCAAACACAGTCCATTCATCACCTAGAGACCTAAGAAATTTTCTATTTATCTCATCTTGATCAAGCCTAACCTTAGCACTCTCCAGTTGACTCACCAGTTTGTAAAACCTATCAAAGATTTGGGTGATACTCTCATTCTTCCCACTGGTGAAGTTCTCATAGGCTTGTTTAAGAAGATCTCTTTGGTTTCTCTTAGAACTAGCATTCCCAGCAAACCTCTTTTCCAGAGCATTCCAAAGTTCATGAGCATCATCAAATTTCTTGAATTGATGTTGATACTCATTGGGAATTGCAATCTGAAGGATGCTGAGGGCTTTCATCTCAATCATTCTATTCTTCTTTTCAGCATCTGTCTTTGGTGGTGGTTTCTTCTTTGGTTTTCCATTCTCATCCAGTTCAATGGTATTAGTAGGAACAGTTTCAATGATTTGCCAAACATCATAGTCCATTAGTTGGACATGCTGTTTAATTCTTAGTTTCCACATCTCAAAATCAGATGGTTTGAGCATGGGAACACGAATGTTGGACCCTGATCCACTGTTATCAGAAGAACCTCCCGAATCCATTGAAACAAATTGGTTTAAACAAAAAACAGTGTTGAAAAATAAAGCAAGGTAAAGCAAAAACCTTCAACTGGTGATCAAAGGAACCTTAATGATAAGGCTCTGATACCACTTGTCAGGATCGGATATATATTATATCAAATAACAAGAACTAACTTTTAAATAATAAATCAGAGTAATATAAAAGTTGATCTTTAACTATGATCACAATCAACTAAGAAGTTGCGGAATCACACTTAATTGATTAAAGAAGGTTTTAAACAAAGATTAATTCAATCAAACAGTAGTTTTATTAACCAACCAGAATGATTACAAAAGCAAACTTCACCCCCAATCTAACTTATTCTGTTAGACGAAGAACACAGACTGTTCTTAGGTTTCAACAAGAAACTTAGAGGCTAAAACACTTTCAGAAAAAAAAATAACAATAAGAATAAATGCTTTGAATAATGAGATCAAGTCGTTGTCGTCGTCGTGCTTAATTGATCATCTAATGAAGTATATATAGACTCTTGATCCTCCTTGAATTGTTGACAGTTAGGTAATCTTCTATCTTCTGAGATAATCTTGATAATCTTCAAAGTATTTCGAGATATCTTCTAAGATAGGATTTTCCAAATATAGCTCAACAGAAACTGTTTAATGAACACAACAGTTCTTTATCCTTCTAACAGTCTTCAGCTTCAAGGTCTTCTAACAGTTTTGACTTTGCCAACTAACAGTTCTGAACTTTTGTACTAACAGTTCTGAACTCTATATAACAGCTTTAAAGTTCACAGCAACTGTTGGTTACAACTGTCTTCACAATTTCAACTAACAGTTCCAAACTGTTTGTCAATATTCTTCTAACAGTTTTGAACTGTTTTTCACAAAGTCCATTAACAGTTTTAACTTTGCATCTTCAACAGTCTTAATGCCTTAGCTAATTTCCCAACATATACACCTCTATCGATCAATGATTGGTTCATTAATGTACTTAACTGCTTCTAGACCTGATATAATGTTTGCTGTTTGTGTTTGTGCCAGGTTCCAATGCAGTCCGAAGATGTCACACCTGTTTGCTGTAAAGAGAATCTTTAGATACCTCAAAGGCCAACAAAAATTGGGACTTTGGTATCCTAAAGATTCACCTTTTGATTTGGTGGCATATTCTGATAGTGACTATGGTGGAGCCAATGTGGACAGAAAATCAACCTCTTGAGGATGTCAATTCTTTGGATCAAGGCTGGTCTCATGGCAATGCAAGAAACAAACAACAGTTTCAACTTCAACAGCTGAGGCTGAATACATTGCTGCATCAAGCTGCTGTTCACAAGTGTTATGGATCCAAAATCAGCTTCTGGATTATGGTTTGTCTTTTTTAAATACTCCTATTTTTGTTGATAACACCAGTGCTATTAGCATAGTTAATAATCCAGTGAAGCATTCTAAAACCAAGCACATTGAAATCAAATTTCACTTCATAAGAGACTGCAATGAAAAGAGATTAATCCAAGTTATGAAAATTCATACTGATGATCAATTAGCTGATTTGTTCACTAAAGCTTTTGATGTGAGCAGATTCAACTTTTTGATTTCCAACATTGGAATGATTAACTTGGACTAACAGTTGTTCATTATTCCATGTTTTTCACACTAACAGTTTGCAACTGTTAGTTACGTTTTCTAACAACTGTTATCCTTTAAGTATTCAGAGAGGGAAATGCAATTGCACACATCAGTTTTGGACATATCTGCTGACCTGTCTCACAAACAGTTTTTCACACTCGTGACTGTCTTTGTTATGAGGTAAAGGTAAATTCACTTTCTTGAATCAACAGTTCCAAACTGATAAAGGTGAGTCATTTTGCTTGTTCTATAGTGCATTTGATATGACCAGTCACTGCATGCTATTAATGGAAATTACTGGATATTAATGGTCATTAATGGCTATTAATGGACATTAATGCCTCCTAGTTTCTCTATAAATAGTCTTGCACCCATCCTTCACAAATCACACCTACATTTGCACACTCTTCTCTCTGCAAATGGATACTAACTTTTTCTAATAACCCTCAAAGATATTAATGTTAGACAAAGTTATGTAACCATCCCTGCCCCATTTGTAAGAATGCATGAGCTTTGGCATTACTCATCATGTGTTCTTGGGATGCATGATGATCGGGATAGGTTTACCTTGACACAACATCCAGATCCACGTAGGCCAAATAAACCAATTGATCATATTCGTATAAGAGGTGATTTTGAAAATTTCACTCTCTTTCATGAATTGCCTACACCATGTTGTCTAAGATTCGTCTTGAACCTAGCAGGCACTACAAACTCCGTAGTGTGGTTCCATGTTCGAAGATATAATACTCGTAACCACCAGAGGGCCTCAGATGATGAGGCAGTGGAAGTCACTGTCATAGATGACTAGTTCCACTGCACACCCACGAGGCAAATTATGACAATCGTCTCTGGTGATGCATATGATGAGAAGGTCTACTGCACACCCATTGGTAGGTAGTATGTTTTGACAATTGTCTAAGGCTTGTCAACAGTTGACGGAGAAAGTTGTCTACACTTACGGTGTAGATCATTGTTCTCCCACACCTACGAGACGGCCTTGCACAATTAGATAAGCAGTACCAACAATGGCTCGTGTATTACATGACCATTCTTTAAAGACAGGCTTCTCAGTAAGGCGATGGTGGCACTGTAGAGGCTATTCTGAACTCGATTCTTAAATAACGAAGACAGTCTTGAGCAAGAATGTGATGATGATTGTCTTCCCTTAAAGTTCAGATTTGATGATACAAACTGTTATCGATAATTTGTCATATGTAGATCTAGGAGTTAAGACAGTTCTTATAAGCTGTGTTTAGATCTATAGTACAAGACAGTTTTGTTTTGTTTTTTTTTTTTAAATTATTGTAGCTCAATTGTGATTATCTTGAATAAAATATATCTTATGTTGATGACTGTGTTCTCTACTGATTTATTGCTTCAGCATTTGATATATGAGAGCTGAAAGTTTGTTTGACAGTTGCACATTTCTGTTTTGTTCAATACTAACAGTTTTCAACTGTTAGCATATGGCTTCGGCAACTGTTCGACAAGGTCCATGTGCAACTGAGGGGGAGAAATTTGTCAACTAAGGGAGTTAATTTTTGAATAACAGTTGTTACATCTTATGAAAACAGTTTCTCAACTGTTAGTTTATTTTGTCCGTCAACTGTTAAGCTATTAAAGGGTGTTTTAGTATTTGCAGAATTTTGGATTAGAAGCCTTTGGATTGCTTTACGCATACTGAACTTCGTTTGAACGCTAAAACCCTAGAATTCTGCTATCAAATCGCCATGGCTCCCCTTCCATTCGTCAAGGAACATAACATGCTTGCTTTTCTTTCAAAACCCGATGATCTTCACACGTTTCACGATATGATTGATTATATTTCATTGTCCAATCTCAACACTGCTCTCACCATCAACCCTACCATATACACTTCTTACATTGATCAGTTTTGGAAACATGCTCAACTTCGAACAGCTGATGACGTGCAATGGATTGATTCTACCATTGATGAGTTGACCGTCTCAATCTCTGAGGACATCATTCGCCACCTTCTACAACTCAATGATAGTGAGGGTGAGTATTCTGATTCAGTTTCACTAGATTTTTTGCATGCCGAGCTTGTTAAGCTTGGGTATGAGGGTCCTTCAGGGAAGGGTACATTCTATAAGGGACAATTTTGTGCTCACTGGAAGTATTTAATCCATACTCTCCAGCAGTGCATTAGTCCTAAAAGAACAGGATGGAACGAGTTTGGAAGCAACATTGCTTTGGCCTTAATCTGTTTGGCCAACAATCGTTGCTTCAATTTTTCAAAATTAATTTTCAATGGCATGGTAAAACATCTAGGGACCAAGTATGGTCTCTTTTTGATGTATCCTCGATTTGTGCAAGTATTGTTAAACTTTTTGATGCCAAATCTAAAAACACACAAGAGGGTCATTATTCCCTCTGCTCATGTGGCTTCCACTTTGAGCAAACTGTTGATTAATGGCAAGAGTTTCTCTGGTGCCATAACTCCTCCACTCTCTGAAATGGTGGAGTTTCTGTCAAGAAACAGGACTGCCAGTGTTGAGCATGAAACCCATCGTATTGCTACACCACCAACACTGGAACCCACAGTCCAAGATACTCAAAATTTCCAACCTGCTTCCTTTGAAAAAGCTACAACACAAGCCCCTGCACTAAAAGTATTTAGAAAGAAGAGAAAAACTGTTGGTGTTCCTTCCACCACAGTTAGTGAACCCCAAACTGTTAGCCCTGCACAGGAGCATTCACCTGTGCAGAATATCGAAAGGGAACCTTTGGTGCTGTCTCCCAGGCACAATGAGGAGGTGATCATTCCTCAAGAGGGTGATCATATGTTCTTTGAGGCTGACACTACTGTTTTATCCGCAAGGGATAAACAGGACAGTGTTAACATAGCTAAGACCTCAACCATGGCAACAGAGACTAGTAAAACAGTTTCTGGTAATCCCCAGAGCCAAGAACAGAGGGGTACTGATGGTGACACTCAGGGGAGTCAACCACCAGTGAAAAATGTCAATGATATGGTCACAGTGGAAACACTAACTGACATTGAGACTAGACTGAAACAACATGCATTGATGGATCCTAACTTCACACCTTACCTTGCTGCTCATTTACACCTAAAGAAAAGGATTGCTCTTCAAAACAAAAGGATAGTTTCTCAAGATGAGAAGATAAAAGAACTGACTGAACAGTTGGAGAAGGCAACCGAAGTACTCAAGGTGGTAGCAGTTCACAATGAGGTGTTAATAAGGCAAGATAAGCAGCTGAACTTTCTTGATGAGAATCTGAAGAAAGCAACAAATGTTCTTCATACTCATGAGATGTTGCTTAAACCCAAATCCTTGGTGAAAATCTCTTCAACTGCTCAAGCTAAAGGAAGAAGAAAATCCAAGCAGGAAGAAGTTAAGCAGACAGTTTCACAGGATAAACAAACAGTTGTTGCTCCAAATGAGCAAACAGTTGCAACACAACAACCAACAGTTGCAACTTCAAATCAACTAACAGTTGCAAGTGTCCAAGCGGTTAATGAAGAAGAAGAAGAACAGCTTTCAAGTGTTGATAGGATGCTAATCAACAGGATGGTATCAACTGCAGATGTTCCAAGCACTGAGATTTTCAAATCGTGGTCAACAGTTAAGCAGAACTATTTGGTTGATATTAGTGCTCAATATCTGGGAATAAGTTCTTCTAGAATGGCACAGAAAATCGATGATGGATGGCTTGATGGAAAGGTTGCTACGTTAGAATCTTTACCACCGAAGAAAGGGTATAAAGGGATAGTCATCCAGGAAGGAAAGAAACAATCTGAGTTGCCTCCTGTTTCAGGCAAAGGTAAAGAAATTGTTGTTGTTTGTCCTAAACTCAAGCTTTCAAGACAGCAACAAGAAGAGCGTGATCATGAATTTGCATTAAGGCTAGCAGCTGAGCTAAGAGAACAAGAACAGTCTGATTTTGAGATAGCAAAGAAGCTGGCTGATGAGATCACTGCTCAGATTGATGAGGAAGAGAAAGTAAAGGAAGCTGCTAGTAAGGGAGTAAAAAGAAAAAGAGTTGTAAAGAAGAAAACAGTTTCATCTCCCAAGCCAGTAGTGGAAAAGAAGAAACCCCAATCAGTCCAAAAACCCCAACAGTCTGAAGAAAAAGTCAAAACAGGCTTGGTCAAAACTATTTTGCAAGATAGACTCTCAAAAGAGATAAAAGAAAGAATTGATAAATTTGAAGCTCAAAAGTCGCATATCAAAGAATGGAGGTTTGAAATGCTGAGAGTGGAAACTGGAAAGCAGGGTGTCACCATTGTTAGAGAGGTGGAACCAATTGAAAGCTATGTCAGTTTCTCTGCACTGATGGATAGTGTGACCAGGAGAGATGTACAAGAAATGTATGAATATGGGGTAAGTCATTTTGGAAAGAATGCTGAAATTGAGATAAAAGTATTTTTAGTACATTTATCGAGTATATGCAATCCACAGAGAGTAATGTCAATACTGACAAATGATGAAAGATTTCCTATATTGACTGTGAAAGTTTTTGAAAGATCAAGGGTGTATAATCTTGTGACAAACAATGCTAAAACCCAGTGGTTTGATCTTAATTTTGTTAATCACAGTAGGACCAAGCTGATATACATGGTAAAGGCAAGGTTCTATGGTCCTGTAAGGTTAAGGGAAAATCTGGGAAGAAGACTGAAAGAAAGGATGGAGCTGATAGAGAAAGAGAAAATGTAATTTTTCCTTCATATTTTGATTATAACAATTTTACTTTGCAGAATTAATGTTAATATGTTCTTTGCTTATGTGAATGTTTCTATGGTTGAACCCTATAAAACAACTTAAGTGTATTGTTCAATACTTTAAGTTAGGGGGAGATTGTTGGGAAATTCGCTAAGTCATTGAAACTGTTGAACATGCAAAGGTAAAACTGTTAGAGTATTTTGGTGATAACAGTTGTAACTAACAATTGCTGCAAGGTTTACAACTGTTAGTACAAAAGTTCAGAACTGTTAGTTAACAAAGTCAAAAAAACTGTTTGAAGACCTTGAAGCTGAAGACTGTTAGAAGACTAGAGAACTGTTGTGTTCATTAAACAGTTTCTGTTGAGCTATATTTGGAAAATCCTATCTTTGAAGATATCTCGAAATACTTTGAAGATTATCAAGATTATCTCAGAAGATAGAAGATTACCTAACTGTCAACAATTCAAGGAGGATCAAGAGTCTATATATACTTCATTAGATGATCAATTAAGCACGACGACTTAATCTCATTATTAAAAGCATTTGTTCTTATTGTTATTTTTTCAGAAAGTGTTTTAGTCTCTAAGTTTCTTGTTGAAACCTAAGAACAGTCTGTGTTCTTCGTCTAACAGAATAAGTTAGATTGGGGGTGAAGTTAGCTTTTGTAATCATTCTGGTTGATTAATAAAACTACTGTTTGATTGAATTGATTCGTGTTTTAAAACCTTCTTTAATCAATTAAGTGTGATTCCGCAACTTCTTAATTGATTGTGATCATAGTTAAAGATTAACTTTTATTTTACTCTGATTTATTATTTAAAAGTTAGTTCTTGTTATTTGATATAATATATATCCGATCCTGACAAGCAGAAAAAACAAACACCCCCTAAAAGCTACTCTTGAGGGGGAGTAAAAAATTTGTTTGACAAAAATTCAAAATGCTAAATCAGTGGAACCCATTCTCCAAAGAAGAAAATTTTGTAATAATGTTAAAGATCAAGCACTCCCGTGAAGACAAACGAGATGATCATAGTAGTAACTTATGAAAATTTTGAGGTAACGGCTGCAAATTCTGATTACAACCCTGATCATTGTAAAAGAGTATTTGAAGATCTCTTGAAGATTCAAACTACAAAGAACGATCTCGGAGTTTTACTAATTGTAGAATTAAAAAGAATCTCTGTATATTTTGAAGTCAAGGTTGTTATGATGATCGAATAGAAAATTTTTATTTTCAGTTATGCTTAAAATATTAAATGAACAAAGAAATAGATTGTTAGATCTCTTATTTGTGTCCATTTGTATTCTAGTGAAGTTTATTAGATTAGTTTAATGTCATTATGACATTAGTATTAGCTAAGCTATATATAGTAGTATATATCCTTGAGGTATAAATACAAGTTTCGAAACCTTATATCGTTCCCTTTCACACACATAACATACATACATTCCAAGGTCATATTATATATTGTGTCGACTGTTTTGTATATACATGATACCACGGTACCTACATGCATCCAAATTGATGAGTCCATTTAATAAGTATCCAATAAGTAAGCATTAAGTTAAAACTACCGCATGCGATGCCCATAAGTAATGAAGTAATGCATTCAAATTCTAATAGGCATCCAGATTGTAATAATCCAGTTAAAAACTAATGGATTAATGGATTGCTTGTTCCTGAAGCTTCATGGATGGTCTACTGCTTATATTGTTTGCTTTAAATAATGATCGTTATATGATAGATTTGCATGTTAGTAGGTTGTAAAGGTTGTTAATTGGGTACTAATACTTAAAGTTTGTATTCATGCAAATACTCTTTTTGAAAGGGGGTAGTCTCACTTAAAATAGTAGTTGATTGCCTAGCTGATCTAGAGGTTGTGAGTATTAATGAGAGAGCCATCTGGTTTTCTAGATAACTAGTGTGACACATGACATCGGGTATTGGTGTTGCCTGATATATTTTTAATATTCTACGATCTTAGGAGTAAATCACAGGTTTAGTTCATGTGATTTACTTGAAATTTCACTATTAGTCCCTTAACAATTAAAACTATACGGATCAACCATATTTTGGAAAATTGACACACTTATATCAAAATTTGAACGATCGCCTAAATTATCTATTAAAGTTTCAAAATGAATAAGTTACTCTTTTGTTAAATTATAAATACGGTCTCTAAGTTTTTGACAAATTAATTTTATTCATTACTACATATTGTTGTCATAAATATGGCTTTGATCGTCAGTCGTTGTCTTCATTAGTATCTTCTTCGTCGTCATCATCAATCACTACCTTAAATTTCACTCTATTCTTGAACTTTTTCATAACGATAACAACACAAGGATTAGAATCATGTGACAATTTCATATATACCCCTCTTAAATTACAAAATATCTTATATACCTAAAGTATGTTTTAAGACTATTGTACTTTATGCATCAAAAATTGTTGCCTTGAGTATATATATACATATATATATATGATATTTTACAAGTTAAGAGAGACATATATGATATATGTTACTTGGAATCAAAGTCAAAACATGCGGAAGAACTTTACATAATTTAATAGTTTGCAAAAGATATCTAATGTGTATCAAGATTCAAGATTGGGTCATGAGTAAACATTTACTAAAAATGTTCATGAATAGTATTAATAGTTATTAATTTATTATAATTAAAAACCAAGATTAATTTTCATACTACTTTTTTCTTTCTATAATTACTTCTTAGATGCAAAGCACAATAAAAATATAAATATATATTTGTAACCGTTTTATTTTTATCTACATTTTCATATAAAATTTATCGTAAAATCTTATTTATTTAAAAGATGTATTTTCCGTAATGTAATATTAAGAATGACTATTATATTACGTTATTATTTATATCAAAATATATAAAAAGCCTATTCGGTTAAAAATATATATTTGAACTTGGACTAGACATTATACATTTAAACTTAAGAGAAAGATAGCGATAGAGAAATATGTTAAATAAGGCCTCATGCTAAAACCCCACCGCATCGCGCTGGTAAAAACATCTCGTTAAAAATATAATCGAGTTTTCCCCTAACCCACCCTATATATCGATTTTTCAATTTCCCCGTCGGCTACGGCTTTTTCTGACATCGCCAAACCGTGTTTCAAGAAATAAAGATTGAACGGCTTTTAGTCATTGGGTTGTTTAGAAGAGAGAGGTATAATTATAATTCTAATTGGGTCAGGTTGAAGTCAATTAACGTGATATCTGCTTTTCCTCATTAACGTGGGTCGTCTAGTCCGGAAGTTGCATTAATGTAGGTTGTGTTGAAGTCAATCTGGAAGTTGTGAGATGTTGGAAGGTTTATTACTTGTATAGTATTTAGAATTTATTCAATATCCAGGTTCGGCTTTTATTTCTAAATTATAACATTATATTTTCTCTGTGATTCAAAAAAAGAAAAAAAAAAGACAAAACAAACACAAACAAACAAACATCACATGTGTCAAAAAGGAAGCTCTATTTATCATTTATGTCTTATATTTTATAATGCACTTCATATTGTATGTCACACATAACAACAATATCTAATCCTGTCTTAATGGGATATGTAGAGAGTCATATCCTTATTTATGAGTAGAGAGACTATTTCTAGAAAGATTTCCGGTAAGAAAGAGAAAAACAAATAAATAAAAATAACGATAAAATATATATATACACTTAAAATTAAAATTAAAATCCAAAAAAAAGAACATATAATTAAAAAATACTAGATAGAAGGAAAATAAAATAATGAAAATAGTAGTAATAAGAAAAAGTAATCAACTGCATTTCACAGTGCATGTCCTTTCCCTTTATCTTCTTGCATAGTACTATAGTTTGAACTCTTTCTACTATGGGCATCCATCCTCTACTTACCCTTCACATTTTTCTTTTCATCCCCCATTCCCCCCTTCATCTCTCTAACCCCCACATTCATCCCGTTTAAACATTCTATATTTAAAAATTATAAATGTAGAGAAAGGAGAGAGATTGAGAGAAGAAGAGAGAGAAAGAGACTCACTTAGAGTGAAAGCGGTGAGGCAATGGTGTGAATGGGCCTCACGCTCCATCCAGCTAGATGGATGCGCAATATAGGTCTTAGACCTACTGCTTGTGTCCATTGTGCACAACTGCACATTTATGATAGATATACATTTTGTTTCACAACATTGCACATGGCATCTTAAACTTACTTATTTGATGTATCAGTAATAAATTACATCACCAAAAAAAGAATTCTTGAACCAAACAATAACTTGGTTCTGATAAAGGTGCATATTTCCTGTTAATACTTAATACTTGCAACTATTTCACATCCCATCTTTACACAACATCATGGAGTGACCACGGTGTGGTGGGGAGCTACCACACCATCATGGAGTGATGGGGAAGGCATGTGGTGCCCTTTCTTTTGTTTTCTATTTCAAATTTACTAGGTTGTATGATATGCTGGTCACATAATTTAGGATCATGTAATGTTACTACACAATACGCTATGTGGTGAGTTGTACAATCATAATGTGATGCTGATATGACAGTGTTGAGATATGATCATGTGACCATACCAGATATGCTATATTACTGGAAAAAACCATATCTCCTTCGGGTTGTTAAACGAGTATATATGTTTATATAATTGTAATAGTAAGAAAATACAGTTACCGGGAAAAGATCAAACTTACAAAATAGGAATCATGCCACACAGATTTGCTGCTGGTCACCATGTATGTTCATGTGTTCATCTTGACAATAATGCTCTGTTCAGGTGATGGGCCAACAAGACTGGTGCGCTAAGATGAGGCAAATGGCCTTCAACATTCAACATCACCACCGTGTTCCACCCTCCAAGGTTCTCTTTCAGGTAAGTCGCCACCGATGTCGGCACCGAGACATCTTTGGCGGTTTGAATTATCCAGCACGGTGTCGTTACTAACCCTAGAACCCCCCTCAGATCACTGTTGAACACCGTCCGAGATACAAATAGAGAAATGTCCGGCCTCATGTTGAATAATGTACGGCTGAATTCCCGCACCGCCACCGGCACATCAGCACCGACAGCTAGCGGAGCAAACCCCCTCACCCATGCCTCATAGTTTGATTCCATGGCTATGAAAACCTTCTCGATCTCCCCTTCCTCAAATCCTCCGTGATAATCCTTATCGTTTAAGAATCTGAAATTTTATCTTAGATCAGAAAGCCTCAAATTAAAAGATAACCTCAAAATTTTGTTTACTTCTCGAAATCAGGGCTAAATTTGATGATCAATCGATCAACAAATTAAAAATACTCCAGACAGACAATAAGATCGTGTTGAAATGATCAGTCATTATACATTTATACAGATTATACTAGAATTATATCATTTAATTAGGATTTCAGATGACCTAATTTCACAATTGTACGTTTTGACAGTAAAACTTAAACAACATTCAGACGAAATTGCGCTTGTTGAGCTCCGATTAGAATCATTTCCATTCTAATTTACTGAAAACAGAAGAACAATCTCTGATTTACCTCGGGGAAGCACCGATGAGGATGAGTTTGGTGAAAAGCTCAGGCCGGCGAATGGAGGCGAGAATTCCGATCATCGCGGAGAGGGAGTGGCCAACATAGACGCAAGAGTCAACACCAAGGGAGTCAAGGACGTTGAGAAGGTCGTCGGCGTAGGGGTCTAGAGAAGTATATCGCCGGAAATCGAAGTAGTCAGGGTTAACGCTGCCGGCGCAAACGAGGTCGTAGAGGATGACTTTGTACTGAGAAAGGAAGTAAGGGAGAATGCGATTCCATGCCGACTGATCGGTGCCGAGGCCATGCGCCAGCATCAAGTAGCTCCGGCCGGTGCCGACTACCCGGACGTTGAGTGCGTCCAACAGACTCTGGCCCATTTTCAGTGTTGGATGAGTTTTGTGTGGTTTTAATTTAAAACATTTTAATTGTATATTTGTTATTTTGATTATATATGTTTGAAAGTGAAATCGTATTTATCGTATTCGAATTGAGAAAACTATATTATTAATCTTAAAAAGCTGATGTATCATATATTCGTCGTCAGTGATGGAAATCGACGTAGGTGCTCCACTCAATCTGCAGATTCTCTTAATGGAGGTTAATTTTAACAAGGGCGAATAATCTTGAGTTTTTAACTAAAGTTGTATGTTTTAAAAAATGTTTCTACCGGCGTAATGTTGTGACCAATAATTGCTTTTATCATATAACATGTTGTTTTATAAAATATAAATGGTACTATATTCGACAAATAGTATCTAACGGGTAACATTACGTTTCATTTATGTTGTTTTTCCATCAATTATTTTCTTCCCTTAACAAATTTTTAACAGACAACAAAACAACTATTTTTTTTGTGAGTTGGGAAGTGTTAATTATTAAAGAATATGTTTATTAGTGAGTGTATAAAGTATGAGAAATAGTGTATGGTTGTAAATGAAGGTAATTTGAGGCTTATTTCAGTAATTTTCGACTGCTGAAATTTTAAGTGATTAAATGTGAGGAAGAGTGTGTTAAATGTATTATAACGTATCATTAATTATTATTTTAATATCTTTTTTCTTTTTACTTTGAAATCATATTATCTCCGCACTCTAGACAAACGATTGAAAAAATGGAACCCTAACAAATGCCGACCAATTTAGTTGCTCTTTATACATGTCACGTGCCTCACTTGTCAGCAGCTACCCCATAGCTACTATCGACCCAGGGCAGGCCCTGGGCCTGGGCCACAGGGACAGCTGCCCAGGACCCAAATTTTTATGGAGCCTACTGATAAATTTAACTATTTAAGCCTATTTATGTATATATGTGTTAAGCCCAGTAAAAAAATGAATAAGCCATAAATTGTTAGGAGGGTCCAATTCCTTGCAACTCTTGGCAAGCGACTAAGAGGAGCAACGTGAAATCGGAAAAGCAAATAAGCCTCGGAAACGGAAAGGATGCAGATTGGAAAAGGAAAATAACCGATTTGGGTGCTAAACGATCTGTTCATCCTCCTCGGGACTTCGCAAGTCGTAGTAACACTCAAGGAAATCGCATCATTCTCTCACATAATCTAACTCGGAAGTTTCTACAATCTAATCTTCTAGTTCGTTATAGTTTTATTGTTCACTTGGTCATTACATTGGTCTAAATGTTGAATACAACTTTACAGGCAAATTTGACCTATCAAGCATCATCAACATCTAATATCAATCAAATTTCTCTGTTGCAAATTTGACCTGTCAGCCAAGCCTTACAAATCATCTTCATGTAATGTAAGTGTGAATAGTTTTTATTTTTTATTTTGACAAAAGACGAGTATTGAGTTTTAAGTTGTTTAAAAGTCATATACGATTATTTGTTTTGGCCTACATGACAGGATACAATCGTATTTCGTAAGTCATATGCTGTGTATTTTCTTCATTATACTCTTGTTTGGGCTCTTCAACACTTGACCCACTCCCACATACACCAAACAAAAAGACCAAAACCAAAATCTTTGCCACAAAACAAGGATCTTTTGAAAGCTTGTGGTCGAAGCTTACAACTTTCAAACCAAGATGGTAGGACAACACTTTAATAAGAGAGATGTGTTGTTAACTTGAGCTAACTTGAGAAGATTAAAGTATAAGAAGCTCGTCTTATTCAGGGTCGGTCTTGAGATTTTAGAGGCTCCGTACAGTTTAGTAAAACTAGGCCCTAAAACCTATATTTTGAAAATATTTAAACTAAAATTTTCATTTTCATTTCATCTCATAGTATTCTTCCAAGATAAATTTTCCTTGTGATTTGTAGTCTGTAGACTTCTTTTTAATTCTTGAGCAAAGAACTTTAACTTAGTTAGGTACGTAGTTAGGACATAAATGATAATAAAATAGACTAACACCTATAGACATGTATTAAAATTATGGGCCCCTATTGAGTGTTGGACCTTATGCAAGAGCACTCTTTGCACTTGACTTGTCTCGTTGTCCCTCTTGAATCTCCTTCAACTCCCCATTATAGTGTTTGACAAATATTGAACTATTAAATCTCCCCATTATTTGTCAAAACTTTTAATATAAATAAAAATTTATCAAGCGTCAAATTTATTAAACTATTATAACATTTCATTTAATAAGATAATTAAACTACTCATTCTTACTATTCATCTATTCAAAATTAGAATTTAATTGACTTTTTTTGTCAAAATTAAATCAAATTTTTTAGAAAAAGTTCTAAATATATCCTTCTTAATTTTTAAAATATGATATTCATTCACTCATAATTTACAAATATGATATTTGTTCACTCATAATTTACAATATCATATTTGTCCACTGATAATTTACAAATACCAAATTTATCAATTATAATATTTCAAAATATGATATTAACCAAAATATTAATTTTATCATTTTAAAATAGTTTATATCATAATGATTTATTATACAAGAAATACAATCATTTCTTGCCGTATGATACCATATTTATGTCGTCACGTCTGTCCTCAACTTCTAGTTGATGCTTCCACAGTGGTCTAGACGTTGACGCAATCTATTGTCATATTTTAATTTTAATTTTTTGGGTTAAAGTTGCATAATAGCATGAAACTTGTCTCAATGTTCCAATATGGTACCTAAAGTATTTTTTTTACTTATATGACCATTAAACTTGCAAAAAACGTGTTAATATGCCCACTTTTTAACCCGCAACCGGCTTAGCCGGTAATCCATGATTTTAAACTCATTGAAAGTGTTAGGGTATGGTAGGAATCTTGTCATATTGTTCCAATATGGTACTTAAAGTTTTTTTTTGTTTGTACACATCTAAACATCTTCCAAAAACTTCATTTTCCTCCATTTTTGAATTTAATAACTCTATCTTTTCTTTGTACATTACAAGTTCAGTTTTCTTGTCATCCAAAAATCGTTTGTAGTGTGTGTAATTGCTCCACCGAAATTTTTGAAAATACTCCTAATTAGTCAATGAGAATTACAATCAAGATTACAAGACTACAAATAACTTTTGGATGACAAGGAAACTGAACTTGACATGTACAAATAAAAGATAGAGTTATTAGAGTCAAAATGGAGAAAAAATAAAGTTTTTTGGAAAATGTATAGATTTGTACAAATAAAAAAAACTTTAAGTACCATATTAGAACAATATGACAAGATTCCTACCAAACCCTGACTCTTGAAATAAGTTTAAAATCATGGATTACCGGCTAAGCCGGTTGCGGGTTAAAAAATGGGCATATTAGCACGTTTCTTACAAGTTTAATGGTCATATGAGTAAAAAAAATACTTTAGGTACCATATTGGAACATTGAGACAAGTTTCATGCTATTACGCAACTTTAACCCTAGTTTTTTTGTGTTTTATAACTATTTAATAGCTTTTATTAATGTTTAAACCAACCCGTGTATCAATCGGGTATCTAATATTCTAATTGTAAATAAAAGATTAAAAGTTGTAATTTTGCAAATCCAAGCGGAACAAAGTTACAATGTTTATCGATTGATGCTTTATGAAGTTTTCCTAAAAAGAAATTCTCTTAATTCCAAGTCCATAAGATCACCCGTATGCATGACATTCATGACTGTTATTACCGACTTCAACATCAGCTTTTCTAGCCTATAATTATCATATGACTAAACAACCATAGTCATGACTGTCATATCCACCATCACTGATAATACTAGATAAGTAGATAATACTAGATAATAATCTACATATTATCACACATTTTTATTTTATGATTTGTTGGAAAAAATTAAAGGAATTGATAGCGTGATTGTCTAGCTCATGATGTGACGAGTCGGAGGGCCGTCTCAAACATTTTCGGGAAACGGGGCAAAATTAATGGGACCCTAAAAATAATAAAATATACAAAAACAAACTAAATATATAAAAATGATGAATAATAAACTTACAATTGTTTAGGTTAGGGATGTAAACGAACTGAATGAACACAAATGGAGTTTGTTATTTATTGTTTGTTTAACTTTAGCTGAACAAATAAACAAACTCGAACGAATAAACAAACGAAAATATGTTTTCATGTTCGTTAGTTTAACTTTAACCGAACAAAGAAAAAATGAAATGAACGATAAACAAATGGGCTTTTGTGTTCAACATTTTATAAGATTTGTTAGTTCGCGAACAATTTTGTTCGTTCTTTTAATTGATAAACAAACGTAAATGAAAAGACACACCACAATGCAAATCTAATATTACTAATCACAAATAAACACTATATATGAACACATAAACACGCACACATATTATATATATATATATATATATATATATATATATATATATATATATATATATATATATATATATATATATATATATATATATATATATATATATATATATGCACACATATATGTATAACGAACAAATAACCAAACATTCACGAACATAAGTAAACAAACGACAACTCTGTTCGTTTAAACGAATGGAGAATCTTTTTCATGTTCATTCATTTATTAAACAAAATAAACGAACTTTCTGCCGAGCCATTTCACGAAAGGTATATGGATGTTCAGTTCGTTTAAAAGTCCTAAGTCTAGATTTTCTAATTCTTCTCTTGTCTTTCTTTTTTTACTACAGGATAAATGCATTTGAAAAACATGAGTTATTAATTAAGTATAAAATGATGCAAGTATTCAAGTAAACAACCAATTTACTTGATATCAAGTGATTCAACTATTCAAGTAAACAAATCAATTAACTTGGTATCAAATGATTCAAGTAACTGGTTTAACTAATAAATTAAATAACTACTAAACTAATTAAGTGATTATCAAGACTATTCAGTTAATTTTCTAATGTTTAATTATTTCAAAAAAGTGAGACCAACAAACTTGATAGTTGGTATGAAGTGTAACCAATTAACAAGTGACTCAAGTAAGTAAGTCATTTCAACATCAATAACGGCCAAAGGAGAACTGATCACAAATAATGAGACCAATCGTCTCACTCTCTCCCCACCCCTCAACTTCTTATTCATAGCTATATAGTTTGCGCCGACATTGATTTCGCTTTTCTTTTTCCCCATATGCGGTTGCTATGGGTCTAACCGTCTAAGATTTCCAAATCAATTGCTATTTTAATTTCTAAGTTTGTGTTTTAGATTTTAGCCATAAGAAATTGGGCCTTTTTATCTATCTCTATATACATTTTAGCTTAATAAACTTGGTTGTATACATACATACATATATATACATATATATATATATAGGGTGTGGTTAAACAAAGAACCTCCCTTAAACAAAGAACCTAAAGAACCTCCGTGGTGATGACATGTGGCACATTGTTTAGGGGCAAAAAAGAAAATTAAAAAAAAATTCATCGGCACCTACACAGCCCCAAGCAAAACCCCTCAACAAACTTAAAAAAACCCCCACTTACTTTAAATGATCATAACTCGTTCATTTTTAACAATTTTAACAAAAAAATTATACCATTAGATTCAGTTTTTCGTCCTCTTTCAAACAAGACCGGACTTGATATATTTCTGAAACTTTTTTTTTTTGAAATGCAAAGTTTGCATTTTGAGCTGGGTTCATTCAAACTCAAAATGCAAAATCCGTAGTTTGCATTTTGAGCTGGGTTCATTCAAGCCCAAAATGCAAAATTCTTATATGCTTGATTCATTCAAGCCTAAATGCAAAATGCGAAATCTGTAATTTGCATTTTGAGCTGGGTTCATTCAAACTTAAATGCAAAATGCAAAATCTGTACAGAACATGCAGAATGCAAAAACATGCAGAATGCAAAAACATGCAGAATGCAAAATGCAAAAAACATGCAGAATGAAGAATGCAGAATGCAAAAAATATGCAGAATGCATAAATGCAAAAAACATGAAGAATGCATAAAAAACATGCAAAATGAAGAATGAAGAATGAAGAAAGCAAAAAACATGCAGAATGCAAAAAAAATGCAGAATGCAAAAAACATGTAGAATGCAGAACGTAAATTCGTATAAACATGCAAAATGCAAAAAACGAAAAACGTAAAATTTATGATCTGAGACAAACCATTTGCGACGACTGTAAGGTCATTAGCGACGACTTTGCTTATTTGCGACGACAGATTTAACTTCATCGTCGCTAATTTCTGATCTGAGACGAACCTTTTGCGACGACATTCAGCCTCATTAGCGACGACATTCAACTCATTAGCGACGACATTCAGCTCTTAGCGACGAGCTGCCAAAATGCAAAAAAAAAAAGAGTGTTTTCCTGTGCAGCTCCAAAATGCAAAAAAAAAAAAATCATTTTCAAATTTTTTTTAGAAAAGTATAGGAAGAGTGATCTTGTTTGAAAGAGGATTAAAAAACTAAAAGAATGGTATAATTTTTATGATTAAAATCACAAAACTTAAAAAGTTATGACAATTTAAAGTTTTTGAGGTTTTTTTTTTTAAATCGTGGGTGTGGGAGAGGGATAATTACATTTTTGCCCTATTCATCCTAAATTAATACATAATAATTACAGTTTTGCCATCGATCAATCATATCCATTGATATTGATGATCCAAAGGTCCAGATTGGTTCTTTAGGTTCTTTGTTTAACACATGGTTCTTTATTGATCCAATATATATATATATATATATATATAGGAAAAAGTTCATGCGAGAACCATTGTTAGTGCGAGAACCGCGAGAACCAATCTAAGCCATCTAATTCCCCCTCTTTTAATGTCATTGCTCACCCATGAATTCCTCACATGCGCCCTGCCACACTCTATCCCTCCACGCTCACCATCAATGAATCTTCCCATATCCAAGGAACGGCCGAGATTGGTTCTCGCACTAACAACGGTTCTCGCATGAACCCTCCCCTATATATATATATATATATATATATATATATATATATATATATATATATATATATATATATATATATATATATTAGACACTATATTATCCATGGGTCCTAACTAGCCATGGACCCTGAACGGTTACGCGGATAGCCCGACCCTTAAGATGGCCCTGATGATCCACTAACGAAGAGCACCATAGTGGATGACGGTGCATGAGAAGGGAAGTAAATGTCAATAACAAGCTCAACAACGATCCATGGCCACAACCAATGGTCTAACAAAACTAATCTAACCGGTGACAACATTTAAACCATAGGATCAATATGACCACCAATTTAATAACCGATGTGTTTGTAAAATATTAGTTTATATAACATACAAAAATATATAAACTAGTGTTGTTGTATGCATTTTTCCTCTCATATATTGTCGAGTAGGAGATGTAATGATCATTCATATACAAATAAATAAAAAGAGAGGGTGCTTTGGGGAAGTACCCTTTGGCCTTTGCCACAGAAGGTTGGTACTGCACAATAAAGTTTGACCAGTCAACCCCCTATCCTCGGTTGTCTTTTCCTGGTTTTAAGATTAATGAAGTGAAGAATCTTCTCAGATTGCTAAATGCAATGCCATGGGATTTTCAATTTTCAGATAGAATATTTTGACTTTCTAGTCAACACCAAAGTACAATTCTAACTGACCAATAATCCCAATTGTTCAAGATATCCAAGTTGTGAATGTATACGTGGAATTTCTTATTAAAACGGATTCATGTTATAATGTATTTTCGACTAAAGTGATATTTTGTAACTTAGTTTAGAAAATGTTTGCATTGCTAACTACTAAGAGTGTACCGAGGGATTATCTGCCACGCGCGGAGGAGGTGGCTGGCCACACCACCATAGCGTGATGGTGGTTTGACATGAAGGAGACCACACTCACAATGCTATGTGGTGGTGTAACATGGTTGTTGTTTTTTTTTTTTTTTTTTTTTTTTTTGGTTAATTGAGTAGTATGGGGTGGTATGGAGTCATAACATCATGGTTGAGTAAAATGAGTTGTGAGAATAAAAAGTTAACAATGGTAAGTAGGAGTGAGTGACCTTTGTATGCTCTAATGTAATTTTTTATTTTTTTGTTATTTTTGGTTTCCATATTAATAAAGTTACTTTTTGATTGTAAAAGAGCCAATTTATATATATAATGAATTTTTAGCATTTAATTGTGTATTTTTTTTCGAAATCAGTAATTTAAGTTACATGAATTTACAGAATAGCTAGTGTTATGTATTTTTTTTTCGTCAACAAGATCAACATGCTTTTAACATTGGTTAAGAGTCACAAACTTAGATGAATCAACTCTTTTTTTAAAGAGATTTGTTAACTGTTTTGATTTTTTTAAGTTCTATTACACAATCGCCCATATAAGTCTATATTAGTATGATATTCGCGTAATGATATGACAACGAATATTTTTTATCCGATAACATATCATCTTGTAGAATATAGGGCAAAGTATGTTCTATCCGGTAACATTCGGTTTCATTCATTTCTCTTTTTCTCAAACAACTTTATTTTTCACTCTAAAAACAATTTTTAAAAAGCAAAACAACTATCTTCTTCATTTTTGTGTATGGAAAGTGCGTAGTTGTGAAACAGTATGTTTATTGGTGTGTAAAGAAAATGCTATTATGGAGTTTTATCAATGGTAAGAGAGAGTGTATCATTTAAAAATGAAAGTTATTTTATGGTATTTTTGTAAAAGAGGGAGTGAATGTTAGGGTTCGGCAACAGACAACGAATCGCATACCACAAACTGATTAGGGTTTTGTGGCTGCTAGGGTTTGGCGGCGGTGAATAAGAGAAATGTATGTACGACATTCTCTCTCACTCTATCTCGCTCTCTCTATCTCGCACTCACCATGTTTGAATTTATTCTCAGAAACCGGAAGCCGGCGACTCGGCGGCAGTAGTCACTTGAAACTCCGACAAACGTAGTACTCTCTCTATCTCTTGCACTCTGTCTGTAACACCGCAAAAATACAAGCCATATATTTTTTTTAAATCACAGCGGAAGTAATACGTTATAAAACTAAAAAGGAAATAACATTAAAAGTTAAAACCAACACTGTACAAACATACAATACTTCCTTTAGTGTTACAAAACATTTCAGAAAGTATGGCTCATCATTCTAAAACCAAAAATATCAGAGCTACGGTCAAACTTTCCCTGTACACAAAAGCTGCAACCTACCGTGCCCTCAAAACCTGAAACAGAGAGTTATGGTGGGGAATTAGCACAAAGCTAAGTGAATGAAAATCAAGCCACAAGCAATTAAAGCAGAACCACAACGATCACAAGAACAGTTTATCTCAAATATCAAAGGACCGGCGGCTCTGCCGAGCCTACGATCAATGCTGGCCATAGCAATGATCTACCGATAGCCATCTGCTAACTGGCACAGTTAAACCCCCTCTGCTACAACAAATGCGACAGAGGATCTAAAACTGCCTAACCAGAAGCAACTGACCCAGCCCAAAACCACGCTTAGCTGACCTCTGCCACAAACATCATGAGCACAATTTCATGCCTTGATACTCATATCTTGGACACAATTTCAATAATCATCACATAACCAATCAAACAATCATATCAGACTAAACAGTCTATCGCATGATTAATCGCATAAAATCCAAGTAACCATAACAGTTACAACTAAAACCACTGGTGCATTAAAGTCCACTCACCTGTGTTCTCCAACACCACACTCAGTATTCTAATTTCACTGAGCCTTGTCGTTTCCTGAAACACATCATAACTTAGTCAGTAATTGGGATTACATTCCAATTTACAAAAGCGACAACTCTCATTGGCTACAAGCAATAAAATTACAGAATTATCGTCTGAATCACTACGCACGTAATGGAGTCACTACGCACGTAGTGGACTCCACTTCGCACGTATTGAACTTTCAAACTTACAAAGTGGCTAACCCACTTCGCACGCAATGGGCACTGGTACGCACGTAGTGGACCACACTCCGTGCGACCAAAACCCATTGACTTCATCTTCTTCAACATGCACTTCGCACGTAATGGAGTCACTACGCACGTAGTGGACTCCACTTCGCACGGCCAAAACACAACATTCAAGAACTTCCTAATCAAAACTCGACATAAACAACAACACACACCTCTTGCTCGAAAACCAACCGTTAACTCTCGCTTTAGAACTCGAAAACAGAATAACAAACTCAAGTTGTGAATATGTGAAAAAGTTCTTTTCTCTCTTCTCTTATGCAGCCAACAAAATGAGAACAACATATCAAAACTTATATATATAGGTCAAAACTGAACATATTACACTACACAGTGCAAATACTGATATCTGAGATACAGAAACCTAAATAAAGCGGTCCTACTCAAGTCAAAAACATGCAACGAGGTAATATTCGGGACCATCGTATAAAAACGAATCATATGATACCAATATCATATAAAAATATTAAACTAATATTTTTACCTTTTACCTCGCGGTCCAATTTAAATACCAAGCAAATATCAAATAAATATATAAATAAATAGCAAATAATTATTAACAATCAAATATACTAATATAAACAATCAAATAACTTACCACCGCCACGAAACAACTAGGCCTTAAATGCGGGTGTTACAAATCTCTCCCCCTAAAGGAGATTCCGTCCCCGGAATCTCATCGCGCTCAAATAGGCTAGGGTATCGGTTCCTCATGTCTGCCTCGGTCTCCCATGTTAAATCTGAACCCAAACTATGCTTCCATTTAATCAAAACCATAGGAATCTCTTTCCTCCGAAGCTTCGTTGTTTTACGATCAACTATCTCAACTGGTTCTTCTATTAATCGCTTTTTCGAATCAACTTTCAGATCATGTACTGGGAGAATCTGACTTTCATCCTCAACATTACATTTACGTAAGTAACAGACATTAAAAGTATCATGAATACCCGCTAACTCTGGTGGAAGATCAAGAGTAACAGTCTGGTCGTTGACTATCTGTCGTATGCGAAACGGACCATTGTATCGTGGAGCTAGTTTTTCACGTTTCCCAAAACGAATAACCCCTTTCCACGGAGAAACTTTCAGATAAACCAACTCACCTTCAACAAACGTAACTGGTCTGCGGCGTGGATCTGCGTACATCTTTTGTCTGTCTCTGGCAACTTTCAACTTTTCCCGAGCAATAGCAACTTTCTCAGCCGTCATCTGAACAATATCGGGACCCGCAAACTGTTTCTCACCTGCCTCTAACCAACAAGTAGGAGTACGGCAGCGACGACCGTATAACATCTCATAAGGTGGCATACCGATACTCGAGTGATAAGAATTATTATACGCAAATTCAATCAAAGGCAAGTGTGAATCCCAAGACCCACCATATTGCAACACACAGGCGCGTAACATATCCTCAAGTGTCTGAATAGTACGATCACTCTGACCGTCTGTCTGAGGATGATAAGCTGTACTCAAATTAACACGTGTCCCCAATGCATGATGTAAACTCCTCCAAAAGTTAGAAACAAATTTGGGATCTCGATCAGAAACAATAGAAAGAGGAATACCGTGCCGTGATACAATCTCATCGATGTACAACTGAGCTAATCTGCTGAGTGAAGTTGTCTCACTGGTGGCAAGAAAGTGAGCACTCTTCGTCAAACGGTCAACAATCACCCAAATTTTATCATGTTTCCGCTGGGTACATGGAAGTTTGGATACAAAATTCATCGTGATGTGTTCCCATTTCCACTCTGGTATCTCCAACTGTTTCAAAGACCCGTAAGGTTTCTGGTGCTCTGCTTTGACCTGAGCACAAATATGACACGTTCCCACAAACTTTGCAACATCTGTCTTCATAGTAGGCCACCAATACAGCACTTTAAGATCGTTGTACATTTTCGTGCTACCAGGATGAACAGACAATCTTGACTTGTGAGCCTCTGCCAAAATCAAATCCCGAAGCTCTCCAAGCAATGGCACCCACACACGAGACTGATAAGTCTTCAATCCGCGCGAATCATTAATCAAATCATCTTTTCTCTTCATCATAATTTCTAACATCAGATTTTCATCTTTTAAAGCTTCTAACTGAGCAGATTTAAGCCTATCCACTAAGTCAGAAACGATCTCAACTCGCATAAATCGAATACTATCACCATCTCCCTTGCGGCTCAAAGCATCTGCTACAACATTTGCTTTCCCCGGGTGATATCAAATCTCACAATCATAATCCTTAATGAGTTCTAACCACCGTCTCTGCCGCATATTAAGTTCTTTCTGGGAAAATACATACTGCAGACTCTTATGATCAGTACAAATAACACATTTCGTACCATATAAGTAATGCCTCCACAGTTTCAACGCAAAGACTACAGCTGCAAGTTCTAAATCATGGGTTGGATAATTCTTCTCGTGTGGTTTCAATTGCCGTGAAGCATAAGCAATAACCCGATCATGCTGCATTAAAACACAACCCAAACCTGCAAAGGAAGCGTCACAGTACATTACAAATTCATCAGAACCATCAGGTAGTGCAAGAATAGGAGCCTGACATAATAGTTGTTTCAACGTCTGAAAAGCTGTCTCCTGTTCATTATTCCACTTAAATGGCACATCTTTACGGGTTAATTTCGTTATAGGACTCGCAATTTTCGAACAATCTTTAATAAATCTGCGATAATAACCCGCCAATCCCAGAAAACTTTTAATCTCAGATGATGTTTTAGGAGCACTCCAGTTCATAACTGCTTCAACTTTAGCCGGATCGACCTTAACCCCATCTTTACAGATAACATGCCCTAAAAATTGAATCTCCCGCATCCAGAATTCACATTTAGAAAATTTTGCAAAAAGATGCTCCCGATTTAAAGTTTCTAAAACTTGCCTCAAATGAAGTTCGAGCTCGGACTCAGTTTTAGAATAAACCAAGATGTCATCAATAAATACAATCACGAATTTATCTAAAAACGGCCGACAGACCCGATTCATTAAATCCATAAATACAGCAGGAGCGTTAGTTAAACCGAAAGGCATAACTAAAAACTCATAATGACCATATCTGGTACGGAAAGCGGTTTTAGGAACATCAGCTTCAGAAACACGTACCTGGTGATAACCCGAGCGTAGATCAATTTTAGAAAAATAAGAAGCACCCTGCAGCTGATCAAACAAATCATCAATTCTGGGTAAAGGGTATTTATTTTTAACCGTTCTCTTATTCAGTTCCCTGTAGTCAATACACATACGCAAAGTACCGTCTTTCTTTTTCACAAATAAAACCGGTGCACCCCACGGAGAAGAACTAGGACGAATAAAACCCCTGTCTAACAAATCCTGAATCTGTGTCATCATCTCACGGATTTCAGAAGGAGCTAACCGGTAAGGAGTTTTAGCCACTGGGCTCGAACCTGGAATCAAATCAATCCTATATTCTACCTCACGAACCGGAGGCAACCCAGGTAATTCATCGGGAAACACTTCCGGGTATTCCGGAACCACCCGAATATCAGAAACAATCTGTTTCTCCTTTTTAACATCAACCACATGAGCAAGGTATGATTCACACCCTTTGGCCAGAGATTTTCTAGCCTTCATATACGATATAATAGGAAAAGCAGGTCTAACCCTCTCCCCGCGAGCCACTACGTATGACCCATCAGGTAAAGGAAATGAAATCAGTTTTCTATGGCATTTTATAACAACTCGGTTCTGACTCAACCAATCCATACCCATAACAGCATCAAAACCAACTATAGGCATTAACAGAAAAGAAACAGGAAAGCATGTACCATCAATATCAATTTCAGCCCCAGACACAGCCGTTGTGACTGGAACCGTTTTACCATCAGCTATCTCTACTTCTAATGGAGCAGCAACATTTGAAGTAGGCAATTTCAATTTATCACAGAATGCCACAGAAATAAATGAACGATTGGCACCAGAATCAAATAACACACGTGCAGGTATAGAATTTATGAGAAACATACCCGTGATAACATCATCAGTGGCAGCAGCATCATCTACTGACATCCGGAATGCTCTACCCTCAGCTGACGGAGGGTTCTTCCTTTTCTGTCCTGAAACGGACGAAGATCCCACAACCGATCCCGATACCGACCCAGTCCCCGATTTCTTACCCACACGGCACTCACCTACTCTGTGCCCCTCCTTTTGACAATTCCAACAAACACTCCTCGGAAATCTACAATTCTTCAATTCATGCCCAAACTGACCACAACGCATACATCTGGCTGTCTGTAGGGTACAAAGTCCATGATGAAAAGACTTACATTTATTACACCACGGGGCTCTCTGAGTAGACCCACCAGATGTAGGCCTACGATTCTGACTGCTCTTACTCTGACCCTGTCCTTGACGTTGACTTCTCTAACCTCCTTGAGTTCCCTGCCGATGTTGGGTATTAAAATAATCAAACCGGGATTTCTGTTGAGAAATTCTATCTTTATTCAACTTCTCCTTGGCTTGAGCATCACCCTCGGCTGACTTAGCTAGGGTAAAAGCTTGAGATAAAGTGCTAGCCCACCTGGTAGCACTCCTGTAATCTGGATGCAAAGCTCTCACAAAATGTTGAACTCTTGAAGCTTCGTCCGGAACCCACTGCTGTGCAAATCGTAACTTCTCATTGAATTGCCTATTCAATTCATCCACAGACATATTATCGGTCATCTGCAAATCCATAAACTCCTTCTTGATTCGTTCCATCTCAAAAGATCCACAGTATTGCTCACAAACCTTTCCCTCAAATTGCTCCCAAGTAATACCACTCATCTGCTGTTTTGTAAAATGACCTGTAATCGAATCCCACCATACCATGGCATCTGCTTGGAGTCTTTGAGTAGCATATAATACTCGCACTTTCTCCTCACATTCCGCAGTATCCAAGGCCTTGGTCATCTCCCTCAACCAATTCAAAGTTTTATTGGGGTCTGTACTACCGCTATACTCTGAAGGTCTACAATCCATAAATTGCTTAAATTTATTATGTTGACCAATTCCTGGGTAGGGGTAAGCTCCTGGTGCAGTAAATTGATAGATAATCGGCTGTTGTGTACCCTGGGAAGCAACAGTAGAATATGGAACAGAAAATGGTACTGAAAGTGGTGGTGTTGTTGACACTGTAGCAACAGCTGCTGTTGGAATCAGTGTTTGAGAATTCTGTATCAACCTCTGCTGCTCAAAGTTGTGAACTATTTCTCGAAGCTCCTGTAGTTCACTTTCAAGTTGAAATATATTATCATTCTGAGTTGTATCTATTTCTCTACCCGAGGTGTTTACTATTACTGGATTCTCTAAAACTGGAGTTGTAGAAGTTCCAGCCTGAGCAAGGGTCACCGGAATCTCGGTTGGGATCTCTTGACTTGCCATATCTATTACAATCACATCACCTCCAAACTTATTAGACAACCGTTAGTACACACACACAACAAATCCAAACACTCTAATTCCCCCACAGGAAAGGTTTGACCAACCTCGAGCCAAGATTTGGAAATTGAACACTCTAAACGTGCTCGCATGCCAAACCAGGGCTCTGATACCAAATTGTAACACCGCAAAAATACAAGCCATATTTTTTTTTTAAAATCACAGCGGAAGTAATACGTTATAAAACTAAAAAGGAAATAACATTAAAAGTTAAAACCAACACTGTACAAACATACAGTACTTCCTTTAGTGTTACAAAACATTTCAGAAAGTATGGCTCATCATTCTAAAACCTAAAATATCAGAGCTACGGTCAAACTTTCCCTGTACACAAAAGCTGCAACCTACCGTGCCCTCAAAACTTGAAACAGAGAGTTATGGTGGGGAATTAGCACAAAGCTAAGTGAATGAAAATCAAGCCACAAACAATTAAAGCAGAACCACAACGATCACAAGAACAGTTTATCTCAAATATCAAAGGACCGGTGGCTCTGCCGAGCCTACGATCAATGCTGGCCATAGCAATGATCTACCGATAGCCATCTGCTAACTGGCACAGTTAAACCCCCTCTGCTACAACAAATGCGACAGAGGATCTAAAACTGCCTAACCAGAAGCAACTGACCCAGCCCAAAACCACGCTTAGCTGACCTCTGCCACAAACATCATGAGCACAATTTCATGCCTTGATACTCATATCTTGGACAAAATTTCAATAATCATCACATAACCAATCAAACAATCATATCAGACTAAACAGTCTATCGCATGATTAATCGCATAAAATCCAAGTAACCATAACAGTTACAACTAAAACCACTGGTGCATTAAAGTCCACTCACCTGTGTTCTCCAACACCACACTCAGTATTCTAATTTCACTGAGCCTTGTCGTTTCCTGAAACACATCATAACTTAGTCAGTAATTGGGATTACATTCCAATTTACAAAAGCGACAACTCTCATTGGCTACAAGCAATAAAATTACAGAATTATCGTCTGAATCACTACGCACGTAATGGAGTCACTACGCACGTAGTGGACTCCACTTCGCACGTATTGAACTTTCAAACTTACAAAGTGGCTAACCCACTTCGCACGCAATGGGCACTGGTACGCACGTAGTGGACCACACTCCGTGCGACCAAAACCCATTGACTTCATCTTCTTCAACATGCACTTCGCACGTAATGGAGTCACTACGCACGTAGTGGACTCCACTTCGCACGGCCAAAACACAACATTCAAGAACTTCCTAATCAAAACTCGACATAAACAACAACACACACCTCTTGCTCGAAAACCAACCGTTAACTCTCTCTTTAGAACTCGAAAACAGAATAACAAACTCAAGTTGTGAATATGTGAAAAAGTTCTTTTCTCTCTTCTCTTATGCAGCCAACAAAATGAGAACAACATATCAAAACTTATATATATAGGTCAAAACTGAACATATTACACTACACAGTGCAAATACTGATATCTGAGATACAGAAACCTAAATAAAGCGGTCCTACTCAAGTCAAAAACATGCAACGAGGTAATATTCGGGACCATCGTATAAAAACGAATCATATGATACCAATATCATATAAAAATATTAAACTAATATTTTTACCTTTTACCTCGCGGTCCAATTTAAATACCAAGCAAATATCAAATAAATATATAAATAAATAGCAAATAATTATTAACAATCAAATATACTAATATAAACAATCAAATAACTTACCACCGCCACGAAACAACTAGGCCTTAAATGCGGGTGTTACACTGTCAGTGTCTCGCACTCTCTATCTCTCTATATCTATATGTGAAATCTGAAATTTGCTTTCAAATTATGAAATTTGTATTATGAAATCTAAAAAATTTCTTGTAACGCCCTAATTTTTTTTAATTAATAATAGTAAAAATTCAAAAACATATATTGAAATATTTATCATGTATTCTTCCATAATATACACACGACTTACATTTTAAAAAAATGTTATTTTAATATATGTATCGGAGTTTGTAAAATATGGAAGTACCTATCACATAGCCGCATTGCCCTTGTCCACACGAGATATTCCTAAAAACAATCAACAAACATGAGTAAGCATAAAGCTTAGTGAGCTAACACAGTACTTGCACGTTATACTAGATAGCACATATTCAGGTAACAAGTACATCACATCAACACCAACTAACGCCACATCGGTGGATAATGTCTAGCTGCAAATAGATCGCCAAAGCTACAATAATAAGCGCCAAGCTGCGCATAAATGTCACATTGACAAATCATAGTACAATATCACATACGAACAATCATCACATTATAAAGAGTAAGTTAGTGATAACTCACCTGATCAACAATTACACAAATCAAAACCAGCAGTAACTAGTAAGTTAGTTACAATTACCATGAGAAACTATAAACACGGTTCCCCACTAAATTAATATTGGGTTTAAGTTTGCTAGACGTAGACACTAAAGATTGTTAGTCCCAAATTGAGTGAGCGACAACAAGTGTTTGTAGTTCAGGGCGTTGAATACAAACTCAAGCTGTCAAAATTATTTGCACAATTTAATACTATCATATAATTCTTATTGATTAAAGAATCAAGAATTACATGTATGAAGAAGTGAAAATTCCTTATACAATAAAATTGGCAACAAATGTCTCTAACACATAAACTAGCTTCTTTTCAACAACTAATGTATCAAGATTCCAATACATGAACAAGTTTAATAACTTTCATCTAAGTTCTTTTAGTATTAGTTTAGTAAATGTTTCAGGTTTGTTTGCATGTTGTAAATGCATTTTATTTATAGACATCTTTGGCCGAAGGTATGGAATATCTATTACGTGATTGCATGACTGCTGAAAAGACATATATAATATTATAAACCAAATGGGCAAGTAGTCGGAAAGATTCTTTCCATTGGCAGTATAATATTATATTTATCTTATTCTTTGCCTTGGATTGTAACTCTTCCTCTTCAGATTTGTCTTTTACAAAAGGATGTAGTTGTCAGTCGTCCTTTAGTGCTTGACATGTCTTTTTCACATATTTTCTTCAGAAATATCTTTAACCTTTCTAGAGGTAAGACTTTGATTTTGTTTGTATCTTTTCAAATGACTTAAACAAAATACTAATACTTTTCCAAATAAAAGATCATAGACATAAGTGAACAACACATGTTCAACCTTTTACAATGTTCAGATAGATATAAAATCGTAATACAAGACTTTCACTGAAACGTTCAGAATAGATATTGTCTTCAGTGAAGTATTTCGGTGTTTAGCGTGTCTCTATATTGATGTTCAGCCCAGGTTTATTATTTACCTATTTTGAAGGCTTCAGAACTATTTCCGCATCTGAAATGTTTCAAAGTCTTTTCTTTTTGCCTTCTGCCGAAACTCTTTACTCTATCAGTTAGAACATATATTTTAGTTACTAAACAACACATGTTTAATTTCAGTCAAACTGAAAGTACGTTATTAACAATAATTAAATCTTGCATATTTAATTGATAATCATATATGCGAAACCCTTTAGTTCTACGTTATTTCTAATTTCTACATTCATTTCCTTGCAATCATCATATTCATTTCTTGTTATTTATTAAACAATTCTTTGTCATATACAATTCTTAGATTACGAGTTTGTTTTTTAATTAAAAATGGAGTGACGTTATAATAGAAAAGAATGATGTAAATTTATTATGGAGTAATATAATTTTCCTGATCGAAACGACTTATAATGAAAACAAAATCCGTAATTAGTATAATGAGTTTTCAATGGAGAAGGAAAAAAATTAAGGAAAGAGTTAAAATTTTTAAAAAAAATTAATCAAAACGATGTTGTTTTAAGAATTTCGTATTTAAGCTTAGATGTGTAATAATCCTACATTTACTTTTCCCCTTAATTAAATCATTAATTTCATTTATAAATGAAAATTGAAAAAAAAATTAGAAACCATTTACAATTTTTATCAAGGGGAAATCATCCGTAATGTTAACATTACCTAACTTAGGTGATGTTACACTCACAAATCATTTAAATAAGTAAACAATAAAATGACTAAGTTACCCTTCATTAAAGTGGTTTGTGAGTGTAACATCACCTAAGTTAGGTGATGTTAACATTACGAATCATTTTCCCTTTTATCAATGTAAGAAGTTGAAGGGAGTTTTTTTTCCGATATAATAAAGTTAAATATTTATGAATAATGATAATCACAGCTTTTAAAATTGAAAATAAAAAAAAATATGATTTTAGTTTTTTAAAATAATAACTCTTTCCATGTATAAAAAGTTGAAACCAAGTTAAAAAGTAAGTATGAAATTTATGAAAAGTTGATTATAAAAACATAAATTATGATTGCTATTTTTATAAGCTTTTTTATTCGTATCCACAGCCTTAAAGATTGTGATTATCATTATCTAATATTTATTTATACTATCTAATAATTATGTAAATGAACTTAAAAGAAACTTTTATTTTCCTTTTTCAAGAACAAGGTTAGAAATGAGTTAACGCATATAAATATAAAAAAAAGGATATAAACATTATTGTTTATGTCATATCTTCTTTATACACCATCATGACTGTAATGGATATTGTTGTTGTATTTTTTATATTGGTTTTAAGTGATGTTCCATATCAGATAAAAAAAATGATAGTACTAATATATAAAAACATGGTGTAATTGTAGAATTCAAAATCTAATCTCTTTTATTTCTCTTGTCTCTCAACTTTCCTAGTTTCCTTACACAAATTTATCAAATTCGCAAATTTATAACCAAAAATCAATAAAATTTGAAAAGAAAAAAAAACCCAAACAAACCGTTCAACCGAATAAAAACCGGATTCGATACGATTTGTGGGTTCATTGGCTCGGCTTGTTTTCATCGTCGTCACTGAAGAATGTCAGCTTCCTTTTTGCGCCAACTAATGGCTTCGGTACATTGTGTGTTATGTCGTCTTTGGAGATGTTCACTTTTGCTGCTTCAAGTTCCAACATTCGACTGTAACAACTGTATACATCCTCCTGTGAATAAATATGGATCAAAGTTAAAACTTGATAAATAAGTATTTTATTCATTTAGCATAAAAGAAGACATGCACGACGATAAAAAGTTTAATAAGGATAATTAATCACTACAGTTTTAATTGTAGACTAATTTACTTTTAAATGCACTTAACATACAATATTTTTTTTCTACAATTGTAAATGCAAGCATTATTGTTTTGTACTTGTTTATATGAGAATAACTTGTCAAAAATTTCAGTCATTTTTAAAAATATATAAAAAGTAAAGAAATATAATATTTCTATAGTCATTATTTTCTATTACTATATTTAGTCTAATAGAATAAGATATATGCTTCTAATAATATTTATCATGGAGTTATCACACCTAAACAACTTTAAATGAGATATATTGTAGTAATCTTATCTTTTACTTTTAGTATAACAAGATTATGATGGACATTGTTAGCTGCCCATAAAAATAAACAACATTACAATTGGAGAGGCAGTAAATTAATATTTTTCAAAGACTAATGTTAAATAAAATATTGTTACATTGATAATCCTTCTATACTAATGTTAAACAAAGCAACATCTGTCAAGTCATCATTTAAAATCCTTTTAAACTATTTAATTGATTTTTTATACTAATAAACATTTTTAAATAAGAAATATATCAATAATTTCATCATTTACTATTTAAATGCATAAAAGACTGAAAACACTTATAAAGACTGAAAACATTTATTAAAGTGCTTCAAACTCTACACATGATTTTCCAATATAATTTTGATTAATTTGAAAGAACTTTATTCAGATTCCACGCTAATTTTGATTAACATTTATATTTTTTTTACTATATCCTTTATTTTTTTAGTTTATAATTTTCCCACTTTTAGTTCCAGCAGAAAATAACATGCGATAGTTGTGGTCGTTAGAAATAAAAAATATATATATAGAAAGAAAGAATCACTCACATGACTAAAAAGCTGATTAAACCTTGTACTCTTCACTTTCATCTCTAAAGATTCCTTTGTCAAATTTTGATCCATAACCATCAACGTTGCTGCCATTGCAATTGTAGATGACCGATGCCCCATTATATCCACATCTACAAATATTAATACATTCATTTATTATATAACCAAATTTAAAACACTAATCCAACATCCAAATCCCAAAAAATTCATCGTTAATGATAACATCACCTCAGTCGGATAATATTATTTGAATACAACTTATTTATATTACTTCAGTACTTACACTTTTAAGTAACATGTGATTATAATAGCATCTAACTTAAATACAGTAACAACGTAATTATCACATATCATTTCTTGTAGGAGAAAATATTCATAAACTTACATTTTATGATAGCAATAATTCTTTAAATTCTTAAAAGTACGAGAAATGGTATGTAGTGTTAACATTACTTCAGATAAATGCTATTACACTTACAAACTATTTATTAATTAATATATGATTATAACAGTGCCTAACTTAAATGCTGTTATTTTGAGCGCAAAAAAAATACTCAATAAACTTACCTTTAATGTTGGCAAAGACGATTTGTGTAATTGGAGAGGGATCTGGAGATTCTTCATTGAAAGATGAAACAAAGAAATCGATGAAGTGAAAAGGAGTGATTGAACTCATTCTCCAATCCAATGTAGTCAATACCAGAAGCTCCATTCTCTGAACAGAATTACTCTCGTAGTCGAATCCTTCCGCGGTTCGAAACTCCGGTAACGCCCAAACCTTGACTTCCTTCATCTTTGCCGCCAATGATAAACAAGCAACTGCTAGCAATCGAATCATCCATGCCTTATTCATCTTCATCCAGATCAAGATATCACATCACAAATCGGTAATGAAATCAAATTCCAGTTTCAGAAAGTTCTAGAAAAACTTACGGTCACAAGTACATTTGAAAGGAATCGATCGATGTATGTAACAGACAGGTATACCGTATGAACTCGTAGTTGAAGAAACGATCTCATCTGCGAATCATTGAAATCATAACTGAAATTAATTCAAATGAAATCGTAACTGTATTGAAGGATTACAAGAAGTGAATCGAACAGTGATTATCCATTGGATTGCTTCCGATCGGGCGGTTTTAATCCAGTCATCGACATGCGGAAGAATGCGATTGCGATCAATCTCTTCGTCAAATAAACTTCGAAGATACTCTTCGTTTTCGATCACCTGATCTTCATCGTCGTCTTCAGCAACTTCAGACTCTCTTTCTGGAGGAAGAATCGGAGAGTGAGAACCCGCAGATCGAGAAGTCGAATCCGCCATTGATATTTGTTTTTCCTACAACTTACTTCTTTGACTCCAATTAGAGAATCTAACAGAAATTTAGGATGAATGTGCGATTCTTGACTTTGACCGGTGAATACGGCGGGAACTGAAAATGTTTAGTGTGTATCAGTAGTTAAAAGTGAAATGTGGTTTGATTTAGTCGGTGACGTTACGGTGGAGAAGAGGGAGGAGGTGGCGGCGGGGATGGTGGTGGGGTTGGTGGCGCAGGCGGATTTTAATTTTGTTGGCAGAGTCAAACTGAGGTTTGACTAGAAACGCGTCGTCTGGTGAAGGAGGTGAGTGGAGGGGGCATGAGCAAATCCATGCGTCTTTCAGGGTTGATAACTTATTGGGGCAAACTAGAGGATGGATATATAAATAGGGGCTAATTCGTAGACAATAAAAATGATTCTACATAATAATTTATACATCATTAACTTAAAATATATATTAGTTATTTTTACCTTGTTGTTTATGTAAAAACTGTTACACAGGAATCAACTCTAATATAAATCAATACTAAATTATAAATTATTTAATTTTCTCTCTTTAAATATTTTTAAGACTATATAATTTTAAGTATCACAAATTTTATTGCTTAAGATACAAACATTTAACGCAATAGCCTAACCAATCATTCCTATGATTATCTCAACTAATTTAAGGCAATTATTACTTTAATAAATTATTAAACATCACAAAAATTATTTAATTTATCTCATTATGGGTATATTACTTACATCAATACAATTTTAAGGCTATAATATATTTTTCTCTAATTATACAATAATAATATTTTTTAGTTGTTTTTCAAAAACTATTCTAACAACTAATAAAATGGTTGATTGTAAAAAAAAGTAAAGAAATCAGAAAAAGTAGAAAATACATGGATAAGTTGACTAACATCGCATTTCACATGCCATACTGTAAGTTTGTGGGGTTCAAACTCAAAATCAACTGGTTATGAGAGGAGTAGCACATGACTCTTATAAGCTCGTAACAAAGTCACTCTCTGTCCTATGTGGGACATTACTCAACACGCCCCCTAACGTGTGGCGTTCTTTTTTTTTCTCGCGCCTAACACGTGGATACTTATGAGTTACGTGGAGTGGGTGAACCTTGCTCTGATACCATGTAAGTTTGTAGGGTTCCAACTCAAAACCAATTGGTTATGAGAGGAGTAGCCCAGGACTCTTATAAGCTCATTACAAAGTCACTCTCCGTCCTATGTGGGACATTACTCAACACATACCCTACTTTTTAAATGAAACATGTTATCGAGCACAAACTATTTTCATCGTCGCCGCATTACGCGGGTGCAATGCTAGTATGTTATAGTACATGTATGATATACATGTAACTATGAGATATTATTGTATTTTTATTGTATACAGTCTTGATTATTATTGTACAGAAATAATTATAAATTAAATTTATAAAGAAATTGGAATGATTAGAAAATATTTAAATAAGAAAACTAATTTTTTGGTTAATATAAATTAGTTAAATGTTATAAAAGGTAATGAGATATTTGTAAAGTTTAAATGAGTCAATACGATATTTTGAGTTATAAGAAAATATATGAAAATCTGTTTGATAACTAAATTTTTTATCTGTAATGAGTATGATTGTCTAATCCATTTTCATTCCTTATGCTCAAAAACTTCGAACCAAAAACCTGGTAACATTTTTTGATTGATAAAATTTGCACAACTATGGAGTTTGATGATGATAATTATATTTAATTATATATATATATATATATATATATATATATATATATTTGAAGACAATACTATAATTTAAATAAGAGGATTTTACTAAAATAAGCAACAATATTATCAAATTCTCTAAAATAAGCAAAGAACTACAAAATTGCAAAAATATGCCAAATTTTCGCTAATAATTTTCGCTAATAACCAGATTTTCGCTAACCACTAAAAAAAAGACATGTGTTAATTTTTTTTTCTTATAAAAAGTCAAATTACGCTAATAGTGGTCAAATTTCGCTAATAAGAACATGAATTTCGCTAATGGTGGGTCCCAATGACTGGTTGTCTTGAAATTCGTGCAGAGTACTTTTTTTTTTAATTATTTACCTAAATAGGTATTTACAATTATTTAAATAAAACAAATATTACAAATTTTAAAAATACTACAAAATTAAAAAATATTACAAATTTTAAAAAATGAAAAAAAGTAGAAATAATTTTTTTTTTAAAATAACTATTAAATATTTGAGATTTTGTAAATAATCATATATATATATAAAATAAGATTTGTAAAAAACTACTACACTTAGAGTTTTTATAATTTTCAAAATTAATTTTATATATTTTTAAAGTTACTAGATATAACTTTTAAAAAAACTATTACACTTAGGATTGTACGGTTTATTGTACCACTTTCAAAAAAATTATTGTACCCGAATTTGACTAATACAGTAGCAAATTATATTATGTTCATTACAATTTGACTAATACAGCAGCAAAAAAATTGTAAAATAACTATTTTATAAAAATTTAAGATTTTTAAAAAAACTATTACACTTAGGATTTGTAAATAATTTATAATATATTTTTTAACTAACTAAATATAAAAAAATAAATTATAACAACATAAAATATGTAAGATTTGTAAATAAGATTTGTAAATAATCATTTAAAAAAATAAGATTTTTAAAAAAACTATTACACTTAGGATTTGTAAATAATTTAAAAACTATTTTTATATTTTTTTTAAGGAAAAGTTGACAACGACAACTCATCTTTATTGTACAGTTTATTGTACCGCTTTCAGAAAAATTACTATACCCAAATTTGACTAATACAGTAGCAAATTATATTATATTCATTACCATCTCTATAAAAACATGAACCACATTTATACATTTATCACTTTCATCAAATTATCTAGTCAAAATTTTATCTTCTTCTCATCCTTAAAAAATGTCACCCTCTAGGTCAAACAAAACAATTTGTAGAAATTTAAGCGTAACACGTTGTACCAACGTTAATGATTTACCTGAAGAATTAAGAGTTCGTATAATCTCTCATCTTAAAACACGCGAGGCTATCTGGACGTCCGCAATATCTAGGGAGTGGGCGCATTCATGGAAAATGCTATCGGTTTTGAAGCTAAGTTCGTATGAACTTAGAAGACGACTTGTCACATAACAAGGTACACTTATGAAAAACTTTCAAAATTAACCGAACATTTTACAAATGTATACCTGTCGTAGTATGTAAGTTGCCATCTATTGATATTGAGCACGAACAACACCCAATGAAATTGTCTAATGTTCACCGGGAAATATATCTACAACAATTGACGAAAATTTAACTTATTTTTATTCCATTACCTTATATAAAAGCGCAATTTAAAATTTTGTACCGTATCGATATCGCTGAGATTGGGACGTCCATCTACTCCTGTGAGCTCTCTTTTTGGTTTTGTACGATTCTTTAAACTATCGTAAAACCAAGTGTTTGTGATAATGTAGTTTGAGTTTAGCTGTCTATTATTCATTAAGTAGTCGCACCAGGTATTAATATGCTGTACATTAGTAAAAATATTTAGTTATAAAATTTATTACTAACATGTATAAAATAAATAAGTAAGTATTTCTTACGTCGCTATGTAACCAACCGCCCGAACCTTCATGGACACCCAATATGCGATCCCAGAATTTCTTATCACAATTTACCTCCGTGTTTATGCTTATTTTATTTATGAAACCGGGGTGTTGGGACTGGTACCACTTCAAAACATCACCATACGTAGTTGGCTTAGATTTCCTTCTAACATGTTCTTGTGTGTATGGTGAACATAGAGCCGGAGCAGCTCTTGTTTGCCTTTGTTGCTTCCTACGCGCAATGGGTACCGTACCCGATGTCGGAGGCTCAAACTGCTTATCGATATAATATTAGTCCCACCATAATGAACAGGCGTTGTATGCAGTTCACTTTTATCAGCCTCTTCAAATAGGTTCGACTGCGACTACATATACAAAGTATTAATAAAAGATTTATTTAAAATTTAATATTTATTTATAATATAAATATGATATTATTAAGCATACAAAATCTGGGTTGCCGAATATATTTGGCATTTCAACCTCCCTGTCATACGTGTTTGACGGGCCTGCCTCTGTGTTGGCAGCCTATAAAACAATATAATACGATTATGATACACATTTGTTACAAATTTGATAAATTTATATAATGTAATTTGAATTGCATAACCATACAACTTCGGGCACATATACGTCAGCCGATGTCCCCCAAACGTCAAACATTTCATTATCACGTCCCTACAAAATTAACACGTTCAAAATATTATATTCAAACATATTGTTGTCTATAAAATATATAGTATAAATTAATTGTGTAAGTCAAGGGATTGTAAACTGCGACTAAAAGACACAAGCAACGTTTGTAATTCACATACTAAAAACTAAATGTAACTTATAAAGAATTAAACATATCTTGTACTGATTTTGTATGTCATTGAGCATCCCATTTAGCTCAGTCCGCTGTGAATCGAACGCTGTGTACATTACTTTAATTTCCTCTAGTTTAGCATCGGAGTTGCTAACACATGATGCCAAACCCTGGATGAAACGTTCTTCCATCTTATGCATCTGCTCCTCCACAGCTGCTATACGGTTAGCAATGTCCTTCATTGTCTGCAAAACAATGTCCCCGCTACCACGATCTATGGACCCCGCATTAGGGGGAGAACGATGCGGGGAGAAATCATGATGTGGCGGTGTCGGTACTCTATGTTCTACAGGTGACCGTTCCACAGCAATGCCATCACCACCTTCAAAAAAAGGTACGCTACCAATCCACCAATCTTGCGACAGCTCCATTTGGGTGGGAGTCATGGGCACTGGCGCATATACCGCCTATCGATATTCACAATAAAATTTGTCAGTGTGTATAAAAGTACAACACTTTTATATTAGACTATTACAACCACTTACATTTGCACAGTTGGTGAACAACGCCTTCACCCCTTTAACATCCAATCGAGGAGCCAGCTTACCCAATGCTAGGCCTCTAGGTATCGACCTATCAGATACGATTAACCTTCTGAAAGCGGGGAAGGTCTCGTAAACCCAAGCCTAGGTATATAGAAACAAACTATATTGGAAAATAATTTAATAATATATGAATATTATTAAATCATTTATCAATGTATTAATATACCTTTAGGACCCATACAAACCCGTAAAGAGTGTAGCGGGGAACGCCTCCCGCCGCATGACGCGCGACTCGCTTCTCATCTATAGCATTATAAACCTGGCCATACGTGTATGACCAGATCAACGACCCCCATGGGAAGGCGTTCCACGCGTTCCAGTCCTCCAGCAGATGTATAACGCCAATATGGGCGAAAACGTCGTTGTGGTACCCCAAAATACCGAGGTATAACAACACTAGTAAAGCTACCCGCGCCTTATCATCATCCCGTAGGTTCCCAAACTCGTTCGCATTCTCCCACAAAGCACGCACGTGGTGCACGTATAACCCGCTAAAAATCATTTCCGGGAAAACACGCCTCATAAAGGGTGTATCGGGGGTATGCTCCATAAAGTTTACGACCCCGAATTGAAGTCCTGTCAAAAGACAAAACTCTCGCCGCCCAAAAGTAATGTGGTGCCCACGCACATTGAAAATTAATGTTTCCATATCGTTTCTCTCGTTTACAATCTGTGTACATAACAGAGCGTGTATGACAATAGGATCGTTCTTGGGCCCCTTAACATTGAGAAACGGCTCGAAACAAGTCTGACGGAATAAATTTAAACTTTCAGGCCTTTGGCTTAGGCGTTGTTTGATTTCTCCACACACACTTAACTTGTTCCGACAAGTTAGGTTTGCTTTGTAGATTTCCTACAAAATAATGAGTTTATATGATTTTTATTACATGTCTTTGATATATGACTAAAATTTCAAAACCCTTAGTAATATTAGATTAACATGTGTATTATCTAAATAATTTTAAACGTTTATAACTATTTCACGTCTACATACATTTTTATAAACTTAAAAATTTTATTAATATTTAAACTTTTGTATCATGTCTAAATATATTTACAATAACTTAGTGCATAAATTTTTAAATATATTCTTTTTTAATCACGTTAAAATGTACTCTTATAGTTTTAACAAAAATCGTGTACCCTCAAGTCGATTTTGTTCAAAATATTAATTGGGTTTTTAATTAAATAGTATTATTTAAAGTTATTTTAATTAAAGATATTTATTTTTTTCAAAATATTAATTGTTTATACGTTAGTATTATTATTTAATAATTAAGTTTTACTTGATACTTATTTTTTTTAAACATTCAAGTGTGGTTAGATTTTTGAAAATTGATTTTGTTTAAAGATTTATGTGGAACTCGATTAAAAAATTGATTGTGTTTAACTTTATAATTTTTTTAATCTTTCTATTATCTTTCTATAACTAATAAGGATTTCTATTATCTTTCATTTCAAAATTTGATTTTATAATTTTATATTAATCTTGCTATTATTTTTATATAATTTATAAGGAATGCTTACTTTTTTTATAGTTTATTTCTATCATATTTTGTATAGAATATAAGTTTATAAATATATTTTTTATGTAAAACAATAAACAAACATTAAATTTCATGTGATCTTACAATTAATACAAATTATACCTTCACTTAATCATAATAATATATTTTAAAAATGCATGTCAAAAAAACTATTTAGTACGTGTTAAATATACTAAAAGAGTGTTTAAAGCAACAATTATCATCATACTTAACAATAATATTATTTTTAACTAATATAATCAAGAGATGATATGAAATATCACTTATTTAAACCATAAAAAGTTAACAATTTTATAAATATATTATACATTATATCACTAAATATACATCATCTAAAAACATGTTAAACATACATAAAATATCACTACACTTCATGTCAACAAAATACATATTAATAAATGTTACACAATGTACCATATACACATAAAACTCATAATATACATGATGTAAAAAATTAATTTATAAATTAGAAAGTTTACCATTCTTTTTTACTACTTTGATAATCTCGCCGGAAATTAGTTTTCGCCGGAATACTTGTTCGCCGGAGGTGGTGGATGGTCGCCGGTCTTCTTTTCCGTCATAAATATTTGTCGCCCGAGGAGTTCGCCGGAGGTGGTGGCTGGTCGCCGGAGGTGGTGGTTGTTCGCCGGAGGAGGTGGCGGTTCGCCGGAGGAGTTGGCCGGAGGTGGTGACTGGTCGCCGGAAAATGTCGCCGGAGGTGGTCGCCGGAATTTGTGGTCCTTGAGAGAGAAATGTTACAACTTATTTATCCCACATTTTTACAAATCTATCTATTATATAATATTTATCTACCTACTTAATAAATAATATTTAATACTACTTTTTACATTTTTCAATAAACTTCTTTTCCCAATAATTTTCTTTTCCCAATAAAACTTCTTCCCAATAAATCATCTTCCCAATGACATGACTACACATAATAGATTTGACTATTTACAAGAAAATTAAAAAAAAAATCGGATTAAAAAAATATATATATTCATTATCGAATTTCATGAATTTAATTAACGAATTTCTAAATAAAAAAAAAAAAAAAAAATTTGCCACGTGTCCGTATCTGGTTCATTAGCGAAAATGTAATGTTATTAGCGAAAAATTGGCCTTTTATTAGCGAAAATATTGGTTTTAAAAAAAATATATATATAAAAATTACACGTGTCGCATGCATATTCATTAGCGATTTTGACTTCTTTATTAGCGAAAATTGACTTCTTTATTAGCGAAAATCTGGAATATTTTCGAAATTTCGGTTTTGTATGCTTATTTTTGCTTTTGCTTATTTAATTTTGCTTATTTTGGTAATTAACTTTTTAAATAATAACATGGTATTGGAAGTGGTATACTGATTAATTAGTATTCGGTTGTTAGGTTGTTAACAACCATCTCAAGATTATATAGTGATAGTATATTGCGAGTTGAATCCTTGTTTGGATTAAATATATTGGATGGACAGGAAAAGCAAATTTTCACAAATATGATTAGATCGCAATATTAATTCATTACTTAACTTTCTGCTAGAACTTGTTAAAATGGAAAATCCCCTTTTAAAAAATGTTGGTTGTTGAACATATTGACAGCGTACATCAAAGGCAGATCAAAGTTCATAGCTTCCTAAAGTTTTGATGTGGTATTGAAATAGGAGCATCTAAGAACTGCTTCTGAGATCAAGAACTGTTTGGGTCTCATAGGTTATTTCGTTTAGGATTTTCTATGGTTGTTGAGCCTTTGCCCAAGTTGATGCCGAAGGACATCTTGTATGTGTTGTTTGATACATAAGAACATGCTTCCCAATTACTTAAAAGATTGCTTTGCCAAGCATATGTATTTTCTCTTCTTGAGTGCTCGGAAAATGTTATGTTTATAGTGATGCTTTGTAGTCCTAGTTGGGATGTGTCCACATGCAACAAGACAGACAGATTGTTTTTTCATCTCGGTAGTTGAAACCTCATGAAACGAACTATACTTGAAAGTGGCGTTTGTGATTTTTTGCTTCAAATTTGGGATGTCACTATCTCCATAATACCAGTTTGTATACTGTATAGACCACAAGACTTTACATCTTTGACGAAAAGGAATTACACATGTGGCAATCCACTATATATCATTGTGCGGTTCACTATCACCCGGTTTAACGACCAAAATTTCCTCCATTATTCTCGTCAGTAACTTTAAAGATTTATGATTTTGTGACATTGTCGTTTGAAAGGTATTTTGGTGTCATTGTTGGCATTTATTTATAGTAATAGTCTTCGGTTGCTAACTAATGACTGTAAGTAGTGTTTTTAAATGTCAATTTTGAAAACCATGGTGTTAAAATTTGGTATAAAAGTCAGATTGTGAGTGAACTAAGTGCTGAGATCGTCACTTAGACTCACGGCTATAGCGGCTTGAATAGAATTGACTAAGACTCTTAACTGGGGAAAGGGAAAGGGTGAGTGAATGAGTGTTTGAACTTCTTATATGCTTTCTTGTTTATATATGGTTGGTTGCCCCCACCTTTGGGTAGTAATGGCCTAAGTTTAGGCAATGCGGTTCTTAAAGACTATTTTGATAGGTGTGATAAATGTATTTTGATTTGTTTTTGTTAATGACACGTACAGTAGTGGTTTGACGTGTGTGGATTCGTAAAACTCTACAAACTCTAGCGATTCAATGCAATCCAGTCGATCCATTCTTCTACACAAACAATTAAAATCACCTCTAATTCTTCCAAATTTCGATCTCAATATACTTAAAAACAATATCAAAACAAGAATCAACAATCAATTTCTATCAAATACCACAAAATGATGTCCAAATCTCAAACATCATTTACAAACATAACTCACAAATGATGAACATATCATATCCGAACTTCAACAATTTAACAAATTGAATCAAAAGATACCTTGAAGAATAGATCTCGACATAACGATGAAAAAAACACAGAGAAGATCGAGAAGAGTACATTTAACCGACTACCTGCTCTCATACAAATTGTAGGACCCAATTGTATCAAGTATCAATCTCTATTGAAGCAAATATTCAATGATAAATGATCTTAGTATGTTTGTAAGGGGAATACATATGACAGAAAACTAAGAGCAGACAATTTATGAATATTGATCGAAATGCTTAAAGAATTAGGACATAGTTGCGAATTTTATACCCTTTAAGTATTTACAATAACTACTCTAAACTTAAACTATTGTCGTATGTATTACTAAACTTCATTAAAATAAATTGAACACAATTGTAGAGAACTAACACTCTCACCTCTTTACTCTTCTCTCTCTCCTCTCTACACTTCCCTGTGTCCTCTTTTCACTCTCTCCCTCATTTCTCTCTCTCTCTCTCATCTCTCTTCGGCATTCAAATATCAAATACAATTGTTTTTTTTTCAGTAGCGAATGAACGGGGGTGGTTTGCCGCTTGTTTGCTTTAACCACACCCAATGCTCTTAGGAAGCGTTTCTCCTGAAATGGATACTCACGAAGTTAACGTGAATCTTGCGGGCTAGTCTTTAGTCATTTACAACAGTACACCTGCTACGGTTGTTATATCTGAACTTAGACTTGAAATCTGGTAAAGTAATTCTTGCTAAAACGCAAACACTATCCACAACCCAAATTCGATCTCTATTGCTTCTGTTGTATTTCGTTTCGGCTATTATAATATATAATTTGCTTGGGTCATTGTAATCAAATTGTTGTAATAGCTTCTGAATGCATTATTAATTACTTAGTGTATACATTGATTATCAAGTGACTTACGAGTAGAAATGATGAGACATATACTCCAGAAAATGAAATAAAAACATGTGCATATACATCGTACATATGTGCACATGCAAAATCCAAAAAAAAAAACTCAATTGTCAACACTAAATTGTTTTTTAGTTTCATTAACACCTTAATTTAGTTTAATATACAGTTTCGTCAATATATTCTAAATATTATATGTTGGTATTTCTATTTCTTGACAAATGGTTGATGCACACATATGCTTCGACGTATGATATTAAATTTAGTTTCAAAGTGTGATCTAGCAAACATTAATCGACTATGTTTTATGTCTCATGTGATGCATATCTTATGTATCGAATCTTAATTAAGACTCCCAGCTGTTAAATTATTTTAAGTTAAGACATGACATCATGTTTCTTGTGTATTTAATCATGTATTTTCAAGATAAAAAGATCACCGTCTCATGATGAACAATCAAGGTAGATCACTAGCTTCTCCCTATAGATCGAGGAGGTTTCTTCTAAAAAAGAGTTTACAATACATCCTTGCTGAAAAGGAACTAGTATTTTACCCGCGCGATGCGGCGGGGTAAAATAGTTTCATTTGTCAACATAGGGGTGTTCAAAATTCGGATATAAACTGTTTTAACCGTAATCCGAACCGCTCCGTAACCGGAAAAGGCCGAAACCGTTTTCAAATTCGGTTTTCGGTTCGGTTAAAAACCGAAACCGATTACCATAAACGGTTTTCGGTTCGGTTACGATTTTAGGAATTTTCAAACCGAATAAACCGAATTATATATTATATAATATATAAATATTTTTAAATTTTTTTAAAGTACCCTCTTCCTATCTCCCTCCGACCTCTCGCCTTTCCCGTCATTAAATTCAGGACAGTTTTTGTAAACATTTAAAGTGTATTTAAATTCTGACAGTTTTTTGTAAAACATTTAAAGTGTTATTAACTTCAGGAGAGTTTTTTTGCAAAGCATTTAAAGTGTTTAAGATTATTTCTTAAACATATTGTAAATAATGCTATTTGAGTTGTACAATTTTAAAAGTGTTAAGATTGTTACTGGAAGTTGATCAACTCAACATAACCCCAAAAATCCGAAATAGGGTTAGGATCTAGCAGTCTAAAAAACTGATTATATAAAAGAAAAATATGATATCATAGTTACTCAAGCAACCACAAACAAAAAAAGCTGTTTGTTTGTATGCGTGTGTGTGCGTCTAACAAGAAAAAAACCGATCCGGTTTTTTCCTCCTTTGTGGTCGGCCGAACAAACAGGGAGAGGGGAAGAGAGTTTTTTGGTGACTTGTTTCTTAAGCTATCTCATTAACTTATGAGGTAAAATTAAGTTAAATCTATTTTAAATACCATTTTATTTTAAATAGATCAAGCCCAGATTTAGCCCATATGGAATTTGGTTCAAATAAAAAGTGAATTAATATAAAATGTGTAAGAGACATTCACAAGATGACATGTGGCAAAAACTATAAAAGGGTAAATTAGACTTTTTATATCGTTTATGATGCATTTAAAAAAATTTAATTAGTCAAACTAATCCATATTATGTTGGTAATTATTCCCGTCTGTTTTTTTATTTTTTTCTCCAATATTTCTTCTGATTTTCATGAGCACTCTCTAGTTTCTTTATATTGGTTTAATTATGTTTTATGTCTACTTACAAATTGATTTAAGAATATGTAGAGTGTTCATCATTTTAATCGAACAAAATAATATATTCATCGATTTTTGAATATATGATAATCCATCAATTATTTACTACGCAATCATCAATTTTTGAAATAAATTATGAAGTTGGGCATCCTTCAATTTTTAAAATATATGATAATTCACCAATTATTTAATATGCAGTCATCAATTTTTAAAATAAATGAAGTTTCGCATTTTTCAATATTATTGTATATTAATTTAATAACATAAATGAAGTGTGCGTCCCTTTTCTTTCCGATGAATCATTTTCTTCTGATAAAATAGTCTTCTATTTAACTAATCGTATGAATTCTGTTTTCCAAACAATCGTGAGTGCTAGAGGCCACGTAGCATATTTCTCGGTATTTGGGTAACTGAATTGATCATTTTATTCCAATTTTCCCCTCGCGTCTCAATTAAACCGTCCTTCCATGTCATCAATTTTGACCGACGGAAATTGACTTTTTATGGCAATCCGACGGTTAGATTGCCCCTTACCCTTTTTACATTTTCACACCTTTTACAATAACGACACTCTATATATACATATTATCCCAAAAAACATATTTTACCCCGCCGAATCACGCGGGTAAAACACTATATATATATATATATATATATATATATATATATATATATATATATATATATATATATATATATATATATATATATAGTGGGAGGTTCAAAAGAGACCAATGAATAAAAAAAGTACGGGAGACCAAATCTGAGCCGTTGATCTCATCACTATTAGTGCTGCTAGTTAATGATGTCCTTCTTAGTTAATGCTGTCAGTTATATTTCATGACTGAATTGATACTGCAAAATGTTAATACTGCCACTTAATGCTGCCCCTCCTCAGTTAATGCTATATATATATATATATATATATATATATATATATATATATATATATATATATATATATATATATATATATATATATATATATATATATAGTGGGAGGTTCAAAAGAGACCAGAAAATAAAAAAAGTACGGGAGACCAAATCTGAGCCGTTGATCTCATCACCGTTAGTGCTGCCAGTTAATGCTGCCCTCCTCAGTTAATGGTGCTAGTTATATTTCCGCTTTAATGAATAATAACTGTGTTATATCTGTACAATTCTAAGTTGGTTCAAACCAGTTTGGTTGTGAATCATGACAATTTAAGTATGAATTGTGACCTGTAAAACCCAACAGTGGTATCAGAGCCTCGGCTCAGTTTGTCACAGTGTTATATATATATATATATATATATATATATATATATATATATATATATATATATATATATATATAGTGTTTTACTAGCGCGATGCGGCGGGGTAAAATATGTTTTTTGGGATAATATGTAACTTTTGAAGTAAAATTAAAAGAAGAATAGTGTGATTATCGATAATATGTGTTGTCTATATTAAAACCATTTTAACATGACTAAATTTAAGATAAGTAATCAAGATATACTTTAAGAAATCTTTTTTTAACAAAATTTATGTTGAATATAATAATATTTAAATCACAACAAAAATTTAATACCTTAAAGAAATATTTATTAATTTTTGAAAACTATTTTAATTAAGCAGTACAATTACTAAAAGATTACTTACAATACCTTAAAGCAATAAATTATTGAACTAAACTTGAGTTCAATTTAATATGCAATAAATCATAATTATTGGTTACAATAATTTGAAATTAATGTAATTAATTAATTTGTTTTGTAACTTACAATTAATTAATTTTCATAACTTCAATGTTTGAAAATGTTGCTTTAATGTATTGTAATATATGCAAAATGTGTTGTACTACTTAACTTAAAAAAGTCTTAAAAAGAATAGGCTAAATGGTTTATAAATTAGTAAAGATGTTGATGGCTTAAGTTAGTCAAGGATATCATTGTGCAATTAATTATCACTCGGTGTAACTATCAGTAATTCCTCCATTATTCTCGTCAGTGACTTTAAAGATTTACCATTTCGTGACATTGTGGTTTGAAAGATATTTTAAGAGCCATAGTTGGCATTTTTTTATAGTTATAGTCTTCCGTTGCAAATGATTGGTAAATGTTTTTATAAATGTCATTTTTTGAAAACCATGTTGTAAAAAGTTGGTATTAAATGTTCTCGAATCACATCAGGTATTGTATTTATAAATTAGAATCACCAACACTACTGACTATCATACAACTAGCAAGTGTACCTAATCGTTTTATGATATAATATTGGCAAGACCGGGTTGTCGAGTACTTAGGAACGAGTATAATTTTAGATTTAAAAGGTTTAATAATTAACTAGTCTAAAGAAATAGAGTAAATGAGGAATAGGTTTTAATCTAAAGACACACTATAATATTTACACTAATAACTAGACTAAACTAGGGGTGTTCTTTGGGTATACCCGTCGGGTTTCGGGTAGTTCGGGTCGGGTAGTTTGGGTATTTTGGTATAGATAATTTAACCGATAACCGAACCGTTCAACATTACGGTCATCGGGTTCGGTAAAAATTCGGGTACGGTTCGGGTCGGTTAATTTCAGGTATACCCGATTTAGGGACTTTTTTGTTACATTTTTTTTGCCCAAGTATCCAAATGGTATATTTGTATAGCATTTTTTATTATATTTTTTGGGTCAAACATTCATTGGAATAAGCAAGTTTCATCTAGTTTACAAAAACTATTAATGCATTAACTTCAACACGTTATAGTACTTTGAATCGTGTTAAGCTTTACAAGATATATTTATTCTTTTTACACCTTTACGTTACTACCTTCATGTACTTATCTTATCCGAGCTTTAGTCAGATACCTTAAAAGTAATTTGTAACTTAAAAAAGAGAAAAAACTTAAAAGTAATTTGTAACATAACATACATCAAATGATGTACGGGAAACTAATACCTTTATCAGTTTCATGTATTGTATCCGAATCTTGATGCAAGTTATACTTTAAATTATCTTAGAAAATATACACAATTACGCATACATACTTTGGGTTGAAAATAAAACGTAATCAATTTTTAAGAACATTTAGAAATATTTTCTTATTAAAATAAAACATCAATTTGCCCATCTTGAATCAAAGCTACATCATTAAAAAAAAAAAAACTTAATCGGGTATTTTGGGTATACCCGAACTATAAATAACCAACCTGTTACCCGAACCGAATTTATAACGGGTAAACCGAAACTCGAAATAATGCTACCCGAAACCCGATCTAACCGACCTGAAATAATGCTACCAACACGTTATCAGTTTCATCATTTTCGTCATCACTTTCATATCTATAACAATTAGTCGGTTTCATCATTTTTGTCGTCACTTTCATATCTATAACATATATCAGTTTTCATCATTTTCATTATCACTTTCATATCTATAATAGTCAGCCAGTTTTCATCATTTTCGTCATCACTTTCATATCCATAACAGCTACGAGTTTCATCATTTTCGTCATCACTTTCATATCTATAAGAGCTACCAGTTTTCATCATTTTCGTCATCACTTTCATATCCATAACAGCTACCAGTTTCATCATTTTCGTCATCACTTTATATATATATATATATAACAGCTACCGGTTTCCATCATTTTTGTCATCACTTTCATATTCATAAGTCAACCAGTTTTCATCATTTTCGCCAATAACAACTACCGGTTTTCATCATTTTCGTCATCACTTTCGTCTCCATAACAGTCAACCGGTTTTCATCATTTTTGTCTATAACAGCTACCGGTTTTCATCACTTTCGTCTCCATATTCGTCATCACTTTCGTATCTATAACAGTAAGTCAGTTTTCATTATTTTCGTCATCACTTTCATATCTATAACAGCTACCAGTTTTCATCATTTTCTTCATCACTTTCGTATGTATAACAGTCAGCCAGTTTTCATCATTTTCGTCAAAAATAAAATTTTCAGAAATATAGGAAGAATGGTCTCGTTTGAAAGATGATTAAAAAATGAGTAGATTGGTATAATTTTTTTTTGCTAAAATTCTAAAAATTGAAATAGTTATGGTCATTTAAAGATTTAAGGGATAAAAAATAAAAAAAAGGGGCTTTGAGATGGCTGGAAGAAGTCGTGGGTTATAATTAATTTTGCAATTCTTATGTTTCACATAATACTCTTCCTATTAAATTTTATAATTGTTTACTTAATTACAATTATGTCATTATTAGATCTTAACCATTGATTTGATAAATCTAATGGTCTAGATTTGAACTTTAGGGGCTTTGTTTAAGAGGGGGTCAAAGTTGATCCAATATATATACTATATTATAAAACATTTAAGTCTTTTTCTTAAACTCTTAAATTTTAAGTGTTTTGAAATTACTAAATTGCCATCATATAAACTAAATTGAGTAACTATTATATATAGTTAACTAAACTTTACATATTTAAGAAAATCAAAGTCAATACAATTTTTTTGAAAATCAATCAATATAATTTTTTTAAAAGTCAAAGCCAATACAAATTAATTTAATTATTAAAAAAATATTTTCATAACTTTTTTTTAAATTATGGAAAAAATCAAAGTCAATATATTTTTTTTAAAGTCAAAGCCAATACAAATCAATTTAATTATTAAAAATATTTTCATGACCTTTTATTTTAAATTATGGAAAACAGAAAAGTAAAGGATATAGAAAAAAATAGAGAAAATATATATGTCACCAAACGAAAATTATTCGCCATCACCGTATTACATAAATATACCGTATTACATAAATATAATACTCCTTACGTCTTGAAAATGGACATGTAAAGGAGTAGACATTATCGTTGCCGCCGCATTGCGCAGGTATCATGCTAGTATATATATATATATATCACTACAAGGAAAATCGCTTTCAGGAAGGACAAATGTCCTTGCGAAAGGTGGGAAAGTCGTCGTAGAAAGTCTATTGCGAGGACACTTCGTCGCCAAAAAGTCATCGCGGAAAGTCCGTGCCGGAAAACTTTCGGCGAGGACATATGTCGTCGCGAATGGTTAGCGAGGACAATTTCATCGCGAAAAACTGAATATTAAAAATAAAGCGAAATTAATATAATTACTTTTCGCGAGGACAAAGTCCTCCCAAAAAGTTATTTCCATTATTTTATTTTATTTTTTAAAAGTTTTAGCCACGAATTGTCCTCGCGGAAAGTCATTTTATATATTTTTTTAATTTCTGATGGAGGTTTTGGCGACGACAATGTCCTTGCGGAAAGGTGTTTTTTTTATTTTTTATTTTTTATTTTTAATTACATGTAGTTTTTATAATAAATTTAAAAGACTGAAACATTTTAAATACTGTTTTCAGAAGATAAGCTACTTAAATATATTACACCAATATATAATCATCAATAAATATTTTTTACAAACTAGTTTAATGTAATTGATTAACACAATATAACTACTCATCATCCGACTCTTCCTCATCCCCCAACTCTTCCTCATCCATATCGTTACCGTCATCGTCTTCTGTATTCGTCACTGGAGACGATAACGGTTGAAAGTTAGGAATTGGAATCCCAACTTGTTTTAGTGCATCAAATACGATTCCAAAATTTGCATTACTCGTAGCATTTTGCTGACGCAACATTTCATCCACCTCAGCTTGTGTATAAACTCTTTATTTTGGTGGTTGGTAGGTTAGAATATATGCAGCAGCGGGTAGTTTTCTGCCTCGTCCACGGTTATGTCCACGACGTTCCCCTAATACTTGCGAAAGTATTTGTTCGTCTGTTAGGGGATTTGAACTCCTGGCTTGACTTTCCCGCAGTTGCTCCATTTGTTGCTGTGTAATTAAGAAAGTTCAAATTGTTATAATTAATAACGTGTTATATAAAATATAAAATTTTGACAGTATAACAACTGTAAAATGAATAATCCATAATTTTACCTGTGTGAAAAATTCACATATGATATTTATTCAACTTCCCAAGTAAACATAACAGTCAACAAAATCTATAAATGACTACAAACTTAGTATTAAAACTGTAACATATCAAGATTGTAAAACTAAATACAATATAATCATAAAAAACCGTTCACCAAGATCTTAATACATACACAAACACAAACACACATACACACACAAGTAAACTAAAGATAGATGCTTACGTGATCACTTTGAGCAATCGGGTTAACATATTCATTGTTTCGACGATGCATGGTTCCAAACTGATCAATCAAGTTTGGAAATTGACCTGTGACAGGATCTCGCTGTAAACACGTGAAAAAAATAAAAAACAAATTAAAACAAATTGATCACAATACAACTAAAAAGTTATTAAAACTAATAGTTAAATATAAAGCGAATTACCGCCTTATGACGATATTGAGCATAAGACTGGGAACCATGCAAGCTTGGGTACTTTTGTTTATTCCTATTTACTTTATTTGTCGTTCACCGCTTTAAAGTTGCATCATTCAGTATATAGTCAACGTGTTTGTTCCACTCTAGAATATTCATGTTAGGAGGAGGGTACCGGCGTATTTCTTCAGGGCGCTGGAACCCTTCTCTGTTAATGAACCATTCTTCCTTGAAGTGTCTTTTTCTATCGGCATATCTAGTGCTTCAAAGATGATGCACCCCTTGTATAATCAAATTTGAATGCGAGCCTCTTAAGTGAGATTGCATGTCAAAATACGTCTGCCATTTAAAAATAATAATTAGTTACACACGTACATATATATATATATATATATATATATATATATATATATATATATATATATATATATATATACATACATACATATATATATATATATAATAAAAATATTTGTATGTAACCTCAATAGTGGGCCAAATGGCGGTCTTGAATTCCTCAGGAACGTCTTTCCACGCTTTATAGTATTTTGGGATTTCATTTCCCACAGTCCTCGAGACAAGACTAGCAAAATAGCTTGCATATTTCCCAACAGGCCGAACAGTCTTCATATCTGATACATCAAACTCAATGGGTAATGGTTTTTCACCATTATTTTCCCATGCGATCCTTAGATTTTTACCCATGCTTTTACCACGAACTTTGGGATCTGCAAATTAAAATGAACAAATTAAATATAAAAGTAATCAAAATCAAGTATAAATTTTTTTTTTAAATTCTTACTTTGACATTGTGAAGGCGGCTGCCATGGATTTTGAGGGGGATCACCACCTGCATCCCCGCCATGGCCTCGTGCGACAACTGACATCTACTAAAATACTCATATTATAGTAAGCATGCATTGTATTACCAACATAGTTAAATATCATCAAATAATTAGATAAAACATATAAAATCACATAAATATTTAATATTCAATCAAAATGAGAATAACAATTTTGAATCAATCAAGCTCATCAATAGGAGAATAATATGTTTCGTATTGATCGTTATCAGACTGCAAATCATCACTATCGGAATCATCAATGAACTCAACGTCGTTGCGGACAGAGGTAGGAATAACATGAACTTCTGATCCTTGACCAACTCTATTCAAGCTTGTATAAGTCAATTCATCCAAATTAGCGGACAACGCAAGATCAGATGAATTGTTGTCATGTATGACATCTTCATTCTCTTCCACGATCACTTCCCGGTCCCAGATCTTTCGATGATTCACCTCTTGAACGACCCTCCAATTATGGTTTCTAGACGGGTCTTCGAGGTAAAAGACCTGTTTTGCTTGTGTTGCAAGAATGTATGGTTCATCTTTATACCATTCGTGACTTACAGAAATACTAATTATGTTATTACTAGTGACACAACGTGGAGTACGTTGACTGTTACTGGTATTGAACCATTTACATCGAAACAATACAACTTTGCAACCAGTGACATAAATTAGCTCCAAAATTTCCTCTAATTGACCATAAAATGTATATCCATCGAGCCCAGCTGTTGAAACTCCACTGTTTTGAGTTGTGCGGCGTATTCACGACTATGAACCACAAATCTCACACCGTTGACTATGCAAGCAGTGTAAGAGTTTGCATGTACTAATGGTCCATTTGCTAGGGCAAATAATTCAAGACTACAGCTGGAGGACTCATCTACCCGCAGACGACACATCTATGAAAAAAAGACAAAACTAGACAAAGTTGAGTAATATTCATGATTGTAATTGTAATTTAGGTACTATATATATTGAGTTTACCTTATTTTTAAACCAATCTGGAAATTCTATTTGCAAATTACTCTCTGGCATGTTAGAAATAAACTCACTGTAGAAGTATGTTAGAAATAAACTCACTGTTAGAAATAAAGTTACTTAGCATATTAATCAAAAACATAAGTTATGCGAAGATAACTCGTAATGAAAACACTTACTTCTTGTATTCGTCGATGTTAGGGGTGTGGTCAAGTACAGACCATACTAGTTTCTTCATAAGTGTGTGATCCAACTCTTTGTATACACATTTACTAATTGGTGTACATACTGACTGGAACACACGCAACTCACGTGTTGGGATTTGAGCATCCTCATTTCTATCGGGGCAATTAAATCTTGTTTGCACACCCTGAAGATACATCGAACAAAAAGTTAATGTTTCATCTGCAACATACCCCTTAGCTATGGAACCTTCGGGCCTTGCTTTATTTCTAACATAATTTTTAAATTTTTTTCATGTATCTTTCGAACGGATACATCCACCTCATATAAACAGGCTCACCTTGAATAGCCTCCTCGGGTAAATGTATAACCAAATGAATCATGATGTCAAAAAAAGTTGGAGGAAATATATGTTCGAAAGTGCACAAGATCTTCACCAACTGTTCTTTAGCTTTCAACATGTCAGACTCCATTAAATTTCGAGAACACATTTGCTTGAAAAATGCACAAAGCTCGGTTATTGGTGTTGAAATAGTCCGGTCTAAGTAACCTAGAACTCCAACCGGAAGCAACCGTTGCATCATTATATGACAATCATGTGATTTCAAACCTTTAATGTTGCTATCATTATCGGACACTTTCCGTTTAAAGTTCGATCCACAACCATCGGGTAGTTTAACTCCTTTAATGAATTGACAAAAACGTTTTCTGTCATCAGTTGTGAAGGAGTAACGAGGATGGGGCTTTAAGAACTTCCCATTTCCCTTATCTTGAAGCCACAACTCATTTCAAATGTTCAAATCTTTCAAGTCATTTCTTGCATTATGAGTGTCTTTGGATTTGTCATTCATTAATAAGGTACCCAACAAACTGTCACACACAATTTTTTCGATATGCATAACATCCAAATTGTGTTTCAGTTGAAGAGAAGACCAATACTCAAGCTCGAAGAAAATAGATCGTTTGCTCCAATTCAACTCCCTTGCATCACGTTTCCGCTTCACCCCCCCCTAGGATGTTTTCCCGGAATACGTGATGGCAATTGAGCAAGTTGTTCTAAAATTGCAGCATTGCTGAATTTTCTTGGGCGAGGTCTCTTCTCTATCTTACCATCAAACTTCTTGTTCTTCCTCCAAGGATGGTTAGAATGTTGAAATCTTCTATGACTAACATAAGCAGTTTTCCCTATCACACGAGTAGATGGAGTGTCCTCATTACATATAGGGCACGCTTTATAGCCTTGGCCACTCCACCCAGACAAACTACTACGAGCGGGAAAATCATTGATGATCCATAGAAGCATTTCACGCATTGTAAAGACAGTGTTCGTAGCAGCATCCCTTGTCTGGACTCCATTACACCATAGACTTTTTAGTTCATCAACCAAAGGTCGCAAGAAAATATCAATGTCCTTCCCAGGTGATTTAGGGCCAGGAATTAACAACGTCAGCATGAAATAAGACTCTTTCATACATAACCAAGGTGGTGTGTTGTATGTGGTCAATATGACAGGCCATTTACTGTAAGACAGACTCATGTTTCCAAATGGATTGAACCCGTCAGCAGCCAACCCTAATCGTACATTTCTAGTTTCCTTTGCAAAATCTGGATATCTTTGATCAAAATCTTTCCATGCTTTACCATCAACTGGGTGACGCATCTTACCAACTTCCCTAGACTGTCCGGTAGCCTGCCAGGTCATAGACTTTGCAGTGTGTATAGAGTTATACATACGCTTTAGTCTTGGAGTCAAAGGAAAGTAACGTAAAACCTTTTGAGCAACTTTCTTCCCCGTTGTGTCTTTATCTTTCCATCTACTCTCACCACAAATTGGACAACTTTGCATATGGGCATTCTCCTTCCAAAATAAGCAACAGTCATTCTTACAAGCATGGATCGATTCGTATCCCAACCCAAGCTTTTTCATTGTCTTCTTAGCATCGTAGTGTGAAGATGGGACTTTGTTGTTTTTCGGAAATGCAAACCTGAGAAATTCTATCAGCTGGTCAAATGAACTATCTGTCCATTTATTCATGACCTTCATGTGCATCATCTTTGCCAAAAAGTTCAATGAAGACAACCAGTTACAACCGGGGTATAGCTCTGTCTCGACCTCCATAAGTAACTCATCAATATCGTCATTTGCACCAATCGAACCTTCAGCTGGCTCGGTACTTGGCTCATCAATACTTGCCTGGTGTTCATTGCCAATATTCTCCCATCGAACATCATTAAGGACATCAACCATCTCATCTGTCGTTTGAGATATATCATGTCTAACTGGCGGATTATATTGTTCACCGTGAAACCTCCACGTTTTATAAGCGGCGCTGAACCCTAACGATGTATGTGGTTCCCAATCTCAACAAGCGTACCCCAGTCCTGGTTATCACATTGTCGACATGGGCATCGACATCTATTTTGATCATTCAAGTGGTCCTTACACCTCTCAATGAATGCGTTAAGACCGGTAAAAAACTCGGGTGATGAACGATTTCTACACCTAGTCCAACTCTTATCAATCGTCATAACTACATTTGTGATGATTAATTATCAAAACTACGGAAGGCAGAATTTATAGTTTGAATGATGAAAAGTTTCTATTATATGTTTTAAGATATGACGTATTGAATGTAGCAAGGTGGCTATCCTAACCCACTTTTTGAATGTTTCGTTTCATACATGAACACATATAACTAATTTATTATTTTAGAAAAATTCGACAGCATTTCCCCTTACCTCCCCAAATATGCGTATAAAACACATATTCGTAGGAGAAAAGAGGAAATGCGTACCAAATTTTTCTTAAATAATATATTAGCTATGTGCATCCATATCCTATACGAGACAAAACATTCAAAAAGCAGTCTCAAACAGGGGACTTTCCAAAATTAATTTCTAATAAATTAATTTTGGACGGGTGACCTACGGCATAAAACAGATACTGTATTGGTTAAGAAAAAACACATCCATATAAACATAATTTAATTATTTTATAATTTTTCTTAAATAATATTTTTTCTTTCTTATAATTTTTTAATTATTTTATATTGTAATAACTATAATTTAACTATATAGTGTATTAGCTACACATTATTTTATGATTATTTTATATTTTTATTTATCATTAATTATATTTTACTTTATGTTATAATATTTTTATTTCTATTATTGTACTTATTTATTAAGATCCTACTAACCTAAAGCTTGTATTTATTAAGATCCTACTATTTATATTTCTATTTGCTTATTTATTGGTTATATTTCTATTCATCTTTTTAATATTACTTTTACATCACAATTTTTCCTTTTGTTTTCAACTAGGATAATAAACTAAGGTACTTTAGTGACAATTAATTAATTTTGGTATTACGCCTAGTAATGAGTTTTGGATAAATGATGTTAGTTGGAAGGCATCATAGCCAAATAAGTTTAGTTAAGTTGAGTTTAATAATTAATAATTATATTAACTTCCAAAGGTAATAGCTTTACATGGTCTAAGTGAGCAAACTTGAAATCCGAGTACATTAATTAGTAATTATATTAACTTTCCAACTTTAATTAGTGATTGCTTTTAAACTTAGTCAATCAATTAATTATTAATCAAGTTGGTAACATAAAATAAAATAAAAAATAAACTACTAATCACAATGAATATTTCTTGCATTATATTTCCCAAATAAGTCAATGGATAAAGTACTAATTTCTAAACATATATAAGTCAAGTACATGGGTTTAGAATATTTATATCTTGCTAATAAACCATTAAAAGAACAATAGAACATGTACCAAGAAATGAAAAACACTAAAAGAGAAAGAAAATTGTGGCATATCCTACTAAATTGTCTCATTTTAAATATAAATATACAATTCATTAATATATCACCTTTTTTTTTGAACGGCAAAAGATATTCAAGGAAAGTGCTTCGGCATGACCATCACACCTCCAAGAATATCCAATTTTATTATAAAAAACGCTACTAGCAAGATACTAGTAAACATAGAGTACAACAAAACCCGAAAAGAACAACACAACACCAATTAATACATAAAACAATTCTGAGGAGATAAAACCCAATCACTCCAGCTATTCTTTTTCTTCCCGTCACCAGACCGATGTTTGATCCAGAAGTAAGAATAGGCTTGGATTAGAGAGAAAAGAGAACAACCCTTGCTCGAGTTTGATTGAAAAACCTTATCATTTCGAGATCTCCAAGTCCACCATACATATGTATATATCACCCCCAGGAAGGCTTCAGAATATTACCTTTTAGACCCAAAGAAGATCCCAATCGCAGCAGATCTTCAATTGTGAATAGGTCACCAAAATCCTTGCTCCACCAATTGCTTATTTCCTGCAGTACTATCTTCGAAAGAGAGCATTGAACAAAGACATGGTCCTTCTCACCTATTATTTAATATCCAAAAGCATATCTAATTCATTATTTAGTATTTAACATGAATTTCCAAGCCATGAAAATTGTTTAAAAAATATAGGATCATCATATTACAAAACACACATGTATAATCTATCAAATTACATTATCATATCATCATATTAAATACTAAAGTATAACAATTTCATTATTGACAACTTGTAAAACTATCATCTTACTAAACACACAAATTAGAACTTCTTACCAAACACCATTGCTTAAATTAACAAATGATAATTAACGGCTTAAATATAACATAATATAGAAGGAAACCATACCTTAAAAATATTGTTCTTATTCGCCGGAGTGTCGTCGGACTGTCACCGGAGACTCGCCGGAGATACAAACTAAAAAGAAAATAAAAGTATTATCTATAAATAATCTAACAAACACTAGATTTATGTAAAAAAAAAACTAAACTTTAAAGGTTAAAATCAACTCGAAATAAAGAACTCGCCTGTATTTATGGAGAACCCGCCGGAAATTTAGCCGGAAAATATGGAGAACTCGCCGGAGATACAAACTAAAAAGAAAATGAAAGTATTATCTACAAATAATCTAACAAACACTATATTTATGTAGAAAACTAAACTAGAAATGTTAAAATCGACTAAAAATTGAAGAACTCGCCTGAAAATTGAAGAACCCGCCGGAAACAATGGGGTATTCGTCGGAAAATATGGAGAAGTCGCCGGAACAATGTTGATGTTAGCAAGGACAAGGTGATACACAACTTGTGGCTTCAAAATCGTGGTAAAAAAAATCGAAACCGTATGAAAGGGGAAGGGGTCGATCGATCTGCTGTAGAAAAATGAGCGAGGAAGGTGAAAAGTGAAAGTGGAGGATGCTGTAGGGTTTTATGGAGTCTGCCCCTTTCCGCGAGGACATGTCGTCGCCGTAGGTAGTGATACGACGTCGTCCAACTTATTTGTATAAAGTAAATAATAGAAAAATTAAAAAACACTTTTCGCGAGGACTATGTCGTCGCTGAAAAGTAACCAAAACGTCGTCGTATGACATTTCCGTTACTTTTATAATAATAAAATACGTAATTAAGTTTTCGACAGGTCATAGTCGTCGCGGAAAGGTCTGAAATTTTCGTTTTGGCGGGTTATCTACCGCGTAAAATTATCTTTACATAAAGAAAATAAATAAAAAAAATTATATTTTAACTTTTAGCGAGGACATGTCCTCGCAGAAAGTGATTTACTATCAGTCGTGTTTTACGAAGTCAAAAAGGTAAAGTAGTTTGTCTTTTAGTGAGTTTTAGCGATGACATTTGTTCTCGCGAAAAGTTTTAATGTCTAAAACTGTTTTTTCTTGTAGTGTATATATATATATATATATATATATATATATGTGTGTGTGTGTGTGTGTGTGTGTGTGTGTGTGTGTGTGTGTGTGTGTGTGTGTGTGTGTGTGTTACGAAGCTCGAGTCTGGCGGTCAACTTGATGCGGGAGAGGCATGAATGCAGTTCGATCTCACTCGTTAACTTCCTAGCTGCTTCACCTCTTGTTATACGAGAAGAAAGCTCTTTACCAAGAATGCCATTGCTGTTGATAGCAGTTTTCCCAGGTTTGGAATTCATTTTGCCTGCAAATGTGTTTGTTGTTCCTCTCCTATTCGACCAGGTTTTCTGCCGCAGTCAATGATGCCACAATCATGAATCATTGCATCGGTATTCAGGAAGAACAGGTTGTTCCAGCTCGATATCGTCAAGAATTCCTTACTATTGCATGGGAACAGGTTCATCTTCGAAGTATTTTTTCCTTCCAATATTGTTCTATTGGAGCTTCCCGATAAGCAAGTGAATGGGGCCGGTGCGTGGCGAACGGAACGCGTAGCCAGCCGGTCTAGCTTTTGAATATGAGTGAAAAGTAGCTTCTACTATAGAATCATATGAATCAAGCACGGCACACCTCATTCCCTTCACAAGCCAAGGACAAGTTCTCTTTCTAGGTTGAGGAGATTGCTTAGCGCAGCACTCCGGTAACGGATCCTTTTGCAGGTGAAGGGGCAGAGCGTTCCCGGATTGCCCGGGAAAGGCAAGTAGGAAATTCCCGTATATGTTTGTGACCTAATAGAGATGTTCTGGATATATCAATGAAATAGTTTGTAAATTATGAAGGAATCATTTGTTTAAATCTTATATTAAAGAGTTTTGAAAAGGTTAAAATTTTAACCAAAATTCAGGGTAATATATACATAGCAAATTCAGCTATCTGCTAACCTGAAACAGAAGAGAGTACGTGGCTACCAAAAGTTTTTCATAAAAGTTAAATCCAAGGCAATAGGAAGTCACACTTTGCCTCAGCTTTCAACTACATATATCACAAAGAGCAAAGCAACTTATTTACAAACTAATGTGAACATATATTTTAGACATTGTTTCTAATATTTTCTTTATATCTTGTAATTTGGTAATGAAAGATTTTTTACACCTTGATTCTTGCAATAAATAAAATTAAATTTGTGTAGAATTTATATTGCTAAAAGTTATATTCAACTCCTATGTTGTGCCACCTTGAACTCATGAATGGAGCTAACAAAAGGGTTTTGAGAAAAACTATAAATCATGTAATGACGGGTAATAGACATATGACGTAGAATTAGTTGTGTGTGTGTTTAGATGTTAAAAAGAATAAATATCAGGTAAATTTATAGCTTACAAAGTTCACTCTACAAATGTTTTCTTGCAAACTTCTTACAAAGACAAATTCAGAATTGTTCATGTTTAGGTGACATTCACTATTAGTGAGAATCTAATTTAGGGTTTAGCATAGTTGGACTTGTATTTTCATATTAGGGTTTCTACCCTAACTACCTTTTTACTCTATAGGGGAGAGTTCATGCGAGAACCGTTGTTAGTACGAGAACCGCGAGAACCAATATCAGTCGATCCTTGGATATGGGAAGTATCATGGATGGAGAGCGTGGAGGGATAGAGTGTGGCAGGGTGCATGTGAGGAATTCATGGGTGGGCAATGACATTAAATAAGGGGGAATTGGACGGCTTAGATTGGTTCTCGCGGTTCTCGCGCTAACAACGGTTCTCGCATGAACTTTTGTCTTACTCTATATATAGTTGTCATTGTAATATATTTTACGTATGAGTTTTTCATTATTCAACAATTTACTTGCTTTATTGTTGGTCATAACAACAGAGTTAGTACTTCCAAGAAAATATATATCATGCCTAGCTTGCCTTCTCTAGGAGGCACATCAAATACTACTACTCCAAGCCTCTCTCCTGAAACGTCAAACGGATACTCACGAATCTAACATGAACCTTGCGAGCTAGTCTTTGATCATTCTAACAGTACGTTCACGTGATGTGCATGTTGTGTTATATACTGAATTTAGACTTAGAATCTGTTAAAGACATCCGTGTTAAAACACAAACACTATACAGCTTCGATCTCTATTGCTTCTGTTCTTTCTATTTTGTTTCCGCTGTTATACATAATTTGCAAGTCTATACATTGATTATCAAGTGACTTACGAGTGGGAATGATGAGGCATATGCTCCAGAAATTGAAATAAAATATGCGCATATATTAGACAATGTACATATGTGCACAAGATCCAAAACCAACTCAATTGTCAACACTGAAATTGTTTTTTAGTTTCATTAAAACCTTACTTTCGTTTCGTCAATATATTCTACATATTATATGTTCATATTTCTATTTCATGACAAATGGCTAATGCACACAGATGCGTTGTATTGTATTAGATCAAGTAAAGAAGTGATCTAGCAAACATTAATCGACTATGGTTTCTGTCTCATGTCATGATGCGTATCTTAAGTATCGAATCTTATTTAAGACTCCTAGCTGTTATACTCCCTATTATTTTATGTTACAAACATGACATCATGTTTAACTAGTACAAAAAACACCTTTAACCCCGGTTTTTTAAGGCTTTTAATCCGGGTTTTGAGGGGGGGCTGAAAGGGGGGCGACTAAAGGTCAGGCTACAACCCCGGTTAAAAAACCGGGGCTAAAGATACTTTCTATCCCGGTTTTTAACTAAAGAACCGGGACTAAAATACTTTCTACCCCGGTTTTTAAAATGAATAACCGGGGCTAAAAATCAATAAAAAAATAAAAAAAAATTATACAATTTAATGTTAATATTTATCAACAAAAATCAACGTAGTTAACTACATAATAATATCTTTAGACAATAAAAAACCATCTACTAATTGGAACATTCCAAACAAAAATGCATAATACTAAACAACTAACTAGTTTTGAATTCGGTAGTAACTAAAAAAAATAAGAAAATACTAAGTTGTAATAAAGTACCTGTCAATGATATACGTAATCCTAGAATCTGACTTTCTCAATAAAAACTTCAAATCAAATGAATTTAGCACCATATAATACCCAATTGTTAGTTTGAGACTTGGTGATTTTGCTCCATCTCTTCAACCTGCTTCATAAAAACATCAATCAAGTTTAGGTGTAACAAGTATTTAGAAACCAAACATATATAATTCACATGACCACAAAAACAAAATTAACGTGATATATTTTGTCACAATCTAGAGTTCATTTTTTGTTTTTGTTGAAACAATTTTGCAGACATCTGTGAGACAACGATCCCGATAGTAAGTTGTCCAATGTCCATATGGGCATTAACACTATTCTTCTCAATTAAAGATTTTAGAACCTGCACAATAAAAGTTGTCAAAAACAGTCATTATCATTAACTGTAATCACACAAATCTTTCTAGCCTCAATTTGACTAAAAAACATCAAACCAATGCTAATTTTACCATATGAACCTAACACTTCATATATGAATATAGAGTTAGATCCAGATTTAAACCATTAGGCTTTTACACTATATAAAGTCATCATGAAACAATAATCAACACCAATTACCTTAAACAAATGCACATCTACTGATCTACTGCCGGAATAATCTCATGATTTAAAAATATCAAAATGAAAAGAACATTAAGGAGAAAACAGTCCATTCTAGAATGCAAAAAAAAACTATAGCAGATTTTGAAACAGTAAAGTTATTCCTTTTCATATGCTAGCTTCAATTATATAGATTTTTAAAGACTACACCTAATTACACAAACATCCACTGTCATACAAAGCAGTTCAAACAGCTCTGGAGAAACGGAAATGTATAAATTAAGCATTAAAACCTCATAATGTAGTTGTAAATAATTCAATATATAATGAAAAAGACATGAAAACAAAGGTACGACCTAATTGTCACGTTTACCACACAATCACACATCCTCCTCTAGTTCATGTTGATTATTCTATAAGATCATCAAGTAGTTGATGGTTAAAGCACACAAACTGTAAAAAAGAAAAAGTTAACCTAGTCTAGGCACGGATGGCAATAAAAGCAACACATATCAGGTAGCCTATGTAATTTGCTTTGATCAACATCCTGTAAATTAGAAAATACGCAAGTCTTATTGTCAATTTCACTAAACCCAACCTTGCTTGTTAGTCCCTTAAATATCTCATTGTGGTTCCACATTGTCTAAAGTTAAAGTTGAGAAAACAAAAAGAAATTAATATGAACAGATGGCAAACTTGTAAACGAAATCTGGGCACCTCTACAATTCAAAAGTCTAACAAATATGAGATATAAACCCACCCACAGTTCATTAATTTCTTTTGTATTTTATCATGTATATTCAAGATAAAAGGAGCACTTCGTCATGATGATCTATCAAGGTATTTCACTAGCTTGCCTCCCACAAGAGAGTTCAAGAGTTCAAGTTCGATAAAAGTTTCAATTAGATTATTTAGAAACACTAATTGGTTGATGTTCATTGTCACCGTGTTTTAAATATTAAGTATTAAATCTGTTTCAAAACAACACAAATAGTATTTTGATTACATTTTATGGACTCATAAATAAAATATTTAATTTATGCTACTTGAAATAACACAAACATTATTTTTTTACTTAGAATTGAGAAAGAAAAGAAAGTAATAAAAAATGCCAATATGTTTCTAAGTATAATTAGCTATAAACCGTAGAAATTTTAGAAAAATAGTACATAGTATTTTTATTAATAAAATACAAAAAACAAAAAGTAAAAAGGGTGATGAAAAAGAAATAGAAAATATAAGTTGATTAAAAATTAATTGAATAATTTAGAAAGATGAAAAATTTAAAAAAAAATTTAAATAGACTTTGAGCAAAAGAAATAAAGAAGTAATTTAAAAAGAAAGGAAAGAAGCAAGACTATACTAACAAGTAACAAGACTTAGAAATACATTTTAAAAATAAAAATAATAGTTTCTGAACTTTAAATAATTAATATAAATTTGAATAAAACAAAACACAAATATATATATATTTTATCAATTTACTAATTTAATTATATAAGAATACTAACAAGACTTAAAAAATATTAAAACTAAAAGTTAAATAATTAAAAGTAATAAAACTATAAAATATTCTATAAATGACCATTAATGCAACAAACTTAAAGCATAAGGACTTAACGTAATATGTGAAAAAAGGGTAAAATAGTTATTACGGAAAAAAAAACATTGACTATGTTATCTTTAACGGTCAAAGGACCAAACATGTTACAAATTGTAAACCACAGTGACCATCAATGTAATTTTTACAAATAAAGGATGAAAAGTGAAAATTTGTACAAACCACATGAACAAAATGTGTAATTTACTCTAATGTTTATCTAACCATTAAACTTTACATTCTGTCTAATCCGTACAACATACGAAAATTGTTAACAGGAGAGTGTTAACAGGGTAATAAAGGAACTAACACTTTATTCTGAGATAAAATTAAAGGAGAAAAGAAAAATGAATTTTAGTTGTGTTCTAAGTTTTTTAGGAGAGAAAATAAAGAATTTTAGAATAAAAATTATCTTTTATTTTCTTTCCTGATTTTCCACTCAAAATTGGGAAGATTTTGAAAATAAATCAAAAAACAGTTCATATTTCATTTCCCCTTTCATTATTTTTTTGGAAGTCGAGAACGCCCAATAGCAAAAACATTTTGCTCTTTTTAATTTTTTCATTTCTCTCGATTATTTTCTATCATTTCATATTTTTTCCACGTATAAATCAGAGTGGTGGGAGTTGTTATCTCCCACCACACCCACTACACCACCACATAAGTTTTTTACTTCACCACTCAACCCACTACACAGTCACACACCCCCGTAGTGGTTATTTCCATCACATTACATTTTTGGAACCTACCTAATAGCCTATAAACAATCAAATTAAAAAAAAAAGATTACAAGATTTTATGCACGATGTACAAGTTGTAAATTAATAAAACCCTCCACACTCCACCGCCTCCTCATTTACATTTCAGACTTGCACATTTGATTCCAAAAATCGTCACCGTCCTTTACATATCTGCGACCATTGTCGGCGTCGCACCGAAGAGGCGACCATCGTGTAGGACCGTGGGGGTTCTAAACTAAAACACCCTAATGCTAGGACTGATCTAGGATGAGAAATAGTGCGGAATATCTATTTTCCAAACCTCCTAAGGATTCTAAGATCTGCTTAGATGTCCGGCACACAGTTAACACAAAGAACACACAGAGTAGGACGAAGAACAACTCTAAGAACTCACACAGAATGCTTAAGGCTGCCCTTGGATTCGAGATTAACACTAAGTTCGCGATTACCGAGGTTAAACGTACGATTACGAAGGCTCACTAAGGCTTAAGGTCGATTTCCGGTAGTTATATGCGGTTACGGACGATTACCTCACGATTTCCCGCGATTACTCGATCTCTTACGCTAATACACGGTTAATGAGTATTTATAGTGTAATTAATTTCACTACGCACGTAATGTATCTCACTTCGCACGAAGCGAGTCCAGTACGCATGTACCAGTTGTAATAATAATAATTAATTTAACTTTAATCGACCATCTCACCACGCACGTAGTGAGCTTCACTACGCACGTAGTGGACTCATCACGCACGTGATGACATTCACACGTATTTAAACTTCCAAACACAAATCAACACATGATTAAGTACTTGTAAGCTTAAGACAAACATAAGTAACCACTTAGAATGTATAAACATGCAAACCATTAATCAAAACACATTTGAATTAACATTTCAAGTAAACATGTATGTATTGGATTGATAAGAACTAGGGATTTACAATTATGCACCAACAAACTCCCCCTAAGACCTAGTTCTATCAACAAAAATTGCACTAAGCAAAATACACAAAGCAACAAAAGCGACAATCTATCTATTACAAAGTTGTAGACTTGACTTCATCAGATCCAGCATAGATGTCGAATGCAAAACAAACTCGAACGACTTTTTGAAATTGCAATGCCAAATCCATATACTAATTTTTGTAGATGATTGGATTGTAGTACAAAACAGTAATGTCATCCTTCCCAAAATTTTTAATCCACATAGGATCAAATACTTTAACCGTTTCTCCACCAGACATGTCATCATCCAATACAATCACTGCCTCAGTTGTTTTCTCGTTAAAGTACCACCATTTAAACCTTGCGCTCCACCCAGTAGGCATGGTTCTCAACGGTAACTTTTTCATACAACGAGGAGCTTTGCAGTTAAGCACTTTGAGCTTTCTTCCTGTCAGTGGATCAATCTTAGTTGGATGGCTCTTGACACCTGGCACATAAGGCTTTAAGTTTTTCCATCCAAATCGAGCCTCACGCTTCACCAGCGTCTCAAACCATTTTGCCATGCTGTGATCGTCACAATTTAAAAGAGACAGACGAGGAAGTTGTCGGATATCATAAAACGGTAACGTTTGAATATCATTTGCTCTCTGGAAGTACTCAACTCCCCTTTCCCTCTTAATTGCATAAACGTTAAATTCAGGCACATAGCACCAACCAACTATTTCACCATCAGTCTTTTTACCAAGAGTTTGATAAAACTTTGAATATTCTGGTGAGCTTGCAGCCTTTTTCTCCTTTCCTGCCTGACGCTCAAGATAGCGTTGAAACTTCTTTCTTCTTGCCTCTATTTCTTCTTGCTTAGACTTTCGATTACCTAGATATTTATCTAAGTCGAAATCAACAGTTGTTTGTTCTCTCGCTTTAGCTCGTCTATTGATTTCCTCAGCATTAGCTTTTTTAAAGAGATCTACAAGGTCAGGCAGGTTATCGTCCTTTTGTTGGCCAGGATAGTGCTGATCTGTTTCATCCTCAATCTCTATGTCATCGGTATCAAACACCGGTTCCTGTTCTACTTGAGGTGGTGGCACAAAGCTTTGATCCACCTCTTCTAGAATTACGTCCTCGACAGGAATCTGCAGCAGTTCGGCAATTTGTTCTTTAGTCAAGAATGGAAGTATTTCTCCTTCCTCTGCATCATACTCATTTTGAGAAACAATTTGCCCTTGGATACTCAGCAGACGAGATGATTGAGGAATCTCAGCTTTCAATGGCTGAACAATTAATGGATCTTCACACAGAAATAAGAAACCATAAACATGTGCAAGTTGAAAACAAACATTTCATTTCAAAATAAACATTTAAATACATATGATTGTTTCAATTCTATACATGATAACTAAATAGTTACGAAGTCACATAGACTAAAAATCAACCTTGTTCATCTCCTGAGTATGCCCCAGCTGGTTCAGACTCGGCAAACTCCTTCAGCTTTAGCACCTCTTCGTCTTGCTTTTCCACGTGTGCCTTCAGCTTCTTGAACTCTTGAGTGTATTCAATTAAGATCCTTTCCATGGTCTCATTCTTTTTCTCCAACTCAATTATTTTCAAATCTCTCTCTTTATCCCTTTTCACCAAGCTCTCTATTTGCACATCTTTCTCCACATCTCTTTTCAACAAATCCTCAATCTGTGCATCTTTCTCAGCCATTTTCTGTTTCACTTCCTCTAGCTCCAGCTTCCTTTCTTTCTCGTCTTTAATCATATCTAGCACGTAGCTTTGGAGCTTGCTCAGACTTTCTTCGACGGCTATATTTGGTAGCTGAGAACCAGTTTGAGACGGTCCTGCAACACCTTGAGCAGCGGTAGTGACTGGAGCGGCTGTTACTGTGGAGGGTTTGACAATAATCTCTGCAGAAGCAATCAACGGCTTGAACTTGTAAACTTTCTTCTTCTTTTTCTCAGGCTCATCTACTGCAGCCTTTTCCTTCCTTTTTCTAGTCAACTCATCCTCATCCTCCTCGAAAAAGTCATCAACATTCATATCATCCAAGCTTGCGGGGATAGCCTCTCCCCCAGTGGGATCACGAGCCTCTTGGCTCTGAACTTCAGGTTCCTCATCCTCATCGTCAGACACTATTTCAATATTTTCAACATGAGATGTTGAGCCCTCGTTTCTCCATAGATGTTTTCTTTCTGGAGCTTGATAATCTTTGTTTCCCAGGTGGCAGATTAATCTTCTTTTCGGAGGAACTGAGGTGCCTATGTATCTGCTCATCTGCCTAACAGTTTGATCATTCATGTGTCTCAACTTGATTCTGTCCCCGTCCTCCTTCACCAAACCCTCAACCTGGGTATCAATTACGATTTGAAGAAACCTGGGATACATCAGAAATCGCCCCTCTTTCTTTGATAGATTTTCTTTCAAGCAGTTGAAAATCACCCTAGAAATGTTGAATTTAACATTCAGCACCAGCGCCACAAACAAATGAGAGAACGTTTGGTTCAGCTGATCATGGCCGGTTCTCCGCGGCCCCAAGCAGTGAGAGATAACGTGCATCAGATAATGATAGGGGGGCAGAACTTTGTTTTGAATACCGATTCGTTCCGAATCTCCCCGGTGTATCCACACCTCAGCAGACACCCTTTAACCCGGCAGATGTTCAGAGAGATGGGATCTGAGATAGCATCACCCAGTTCAAGCAGCTCATTCAGCACCTCTTCCGACACAAACACTGGTTGTTTTTGCACCAACCCACGAATACCACCCATCGCCTCATCGTACGCAGCTGTTCTCCAGAACTCTTGCTGATGTGATGCATATGTAGTGCAGGTTGCTGTGATTGCGGTGTGGATCCTTGACCTCATCAAATAGTCAATCATATCATCACAGTCTCTTGTTAGTTTGTTCTTTGTCAGACATGCCCTAATGTTGTGCATGTCGCCGGCTTTCAATTCAGCCTTTGTCTGACTGCCACTGCCAGATGCAGACTCAACGGGGTTTTGGGCAGAGGAGCTTCCTAATTGAGTAGATTCCATTGTTTAAAGTCTGAGAGATAAACATTATGCACATTAGAGAGAAACATTCACAGATCGTAACACACAGTTAAAATCTACAGAATTTAAGAATTAAGCATTAGTCTCAAAACTTCGAAATTTCACCACGCGCGCACTGAACAGCATCACGCACGTGGTGATAGGACCTCGGGCGAAGTGAGTTAATATCTATAAAAACAATTAATTAAATCTAAAATACACTTCGTACGAACTCATATCAGTACGTGCGAAATGGATTTCACTTCGCACGGCTGAAACTCATCGTGTTCATCTTCTACATCCTACAATTCGTGCGAAATGAAGACAGTTCGTGCGAAATGAACGTCACTTCGCACAGTTAACATTCAAATTCAAGAGCATTTCGACGAACTTTATAACTTCAAAAACCACTGATTTGCGATGTTTTTGTGTCGATTGAGTGATTAAATACCATCTAATTACGCCCATGAACATTACTTTTCACTCCAATCTAACAAACGAACCCATTAAACAACTTTAGATCCGGTTTTTAACATTTTGAGTTTTTCACACATAGAATCGATTATAACTCGAGATCCAACCGTTGGATTGAAGCGAAAAACCTACCAAAATGATCACAACACAAAGGCGAATCACACGAATGAAACGAATAACTCTTTCAACACAAAAGTCAGAATCAAAATCGAGAGAGAATGGAGTGTACTGTAGAAAATATGAATGCGTAATGACGAATACGCACGGAACCAACTTATATACCCTATTTCACTCCGTGCGAAGTGAGATCACTTCGCATGTTGCTACCTGAAGTGTACATCCGAAGTGACTCTTCATTTCGCACGTGATGACCTTCACATCATGCGAAATGGAATTCACTTCGCCTCTTGATCCTTGACCGCGGAGTATGCATACACAACGCACGATTTATCACACAGTTCGTGCGAGGTGTTCTTACTTCGTGCGAATTGAATTTCTCACATAAACTTAGAATTTTTCTTGATGATCCTGTACTCAGCACACAACGGTTAGTAACTTCAATGCAAGTCATAAACTTTTAAGCACACGAAAACACAAGAAACACACCAAGAGATAAGAACACACTAGAAATCTTTTTGTATTTTTCTGAATGTAAAGAAAAATGAAAATGCAGACTGTTAACAAATTAAAACCTAAAAACTAAGAGACAGAAATGAAAACACTAAAGAGATTTGCAAAAATTAAATTACTGAAATTAAATCTTTTTAAGAGAAGGTTCCAGGATGGAATCAGTACCAGCACATCTATACTTAGTTATCATTCATTTCAGAACCTTAGACACAAACATACTCTCTCAATTTCTGTCTGTCAATCTAACTTTCCTCAGATAATGACAGATTTAATTTCAATATTTTCTGATTATCTAGAACTGAGTACATGGTTAAGACTATCTCTTTTAAAATCTCACAGTGTTTTGACTCACTCAGTAGGATGCACAACTTGAATACCCAACCACCATGCTTATGTGCTTTGTGATTTTGTCAACGCATTTTATGCTCTTTGACATTGAGGTCAATTTTTCACCTCTTCTGATAATTTCTGTTGAGCTTTTGTCACTGCATTTTATGCTCTTTGACAATTCAAAACTAATAGATCTATCTGTTGAGCTTTTGTCACTGCATTTTATGCTCTTTGACAATTCAACACTAATAGATCTATGTATCTATTTCTTTTGACATCTCAGATTGGGGTCAAATTTTCACCCTCTTTTTACATTTTGCTCATTGTCATCAAAGCACATTTGGCATGGTAACAAGTGTGTGCACCAGACTAAGTTAGTCTCAACTGTTATTGACTTGTAGACTTGGAATGTCTCGATAGTTTGAATCTTTGATGGATTTCCACATGCATAACCACTTATCATCCTAGACTCTCATCATATGCCTTACACGCCATCTGTTTCTTATCTATTTTAACTAAATTTTTCAGACAGTTTTCTCAAGAATGTGTGCATGCCATCTATTTTCTATGTTTTCTGATTTTTTTTTTGTATTTTCTATGTTTTTCTGATTTTTTTTGTATTTTCTATGTTTTCTGATTTTTTTTTGTATTTTCTATGTTTTTCTGATTTTTTTTGTATTTTCTATGTTGCACCTATCTCCCCCTAAAATACTAAAGAAACTAAAAACTAAGAAAATAGAAACGCAAAGACACACAGAAAATAAACACAAAGACAAACGAGATATAACCACACAGAAAATAGACACACAGTCACACGAACAAGGACACTAAGTCGCATCATCAGGGACAACCTCACACTTGGTTTTCATGCCGTTTTCTTTCACTAAGAACAAAAATCGGGGTTTATGAAATGCCTTTGTATACAGGTCTGCTTTTTGGAAATCAGTTTGAATAGACAAGACATCAATTAATTTCTTTTCCCAGCAGTCCCGTATAAAATGGTATTTGATACCAATGTGCTTGGTCTTATAGTTCTGTACGGGATTTTTAGTAATGACTATAGCAGCAGTGTTATCAACATAAATGGGAGTAGTAGAGAATTGCAAACCGTAATCCCGCCGTTGTTGTTGAATCCAGATGACCCGAGAACAGCAGCTCGCCGCTGAAATATATTCAGCTTCACACGTAGAAAGCGCAACTGCAGTCTGCTTCTTACACTGCCACGTGACAAGTCTCGATCCGAGAAACTGACAACTCCCAGAGGTAGATTTATGATCCTTTTTGCATCCACCATAGTCTGAATCACTGTAGGCCATCAACTCAAAGTTATCATCACAAGGATACCACAGTCCAAGATTGGGAGCATCCTTCAGATAGCGTAAGATCCGATTGACAATCATCAGATGCTTGACGTTAGGATTGGATTGGTATCTTGCCATCAGACATGTGGCAAACATGATATCTGGTCTGGAAGCCGTGAGATACATCAGAGATCCAATCATTGCTCGGTAAAGAGATTCATTCACCAACTCCCCCTCAGTATCTGGAGACATGCCGTGATTAACAGGAAGAGGTGTTGCAGCAGTCTTTTCAGAAGACATTTCAAACCGTGCTAGAATGTCAGCAACATACTTAGACTGGTGTAGGAAAATCCCTGTCTCTATCTGCTCCACTTGAAGTCCCAAGAAAAACTTCATTTCTCCCATCGAACTCATTTCAAACTTCTCTTTCATTATCCTTGCAAATTCTTCACACAGAATTGAATTTGGAGAACCGAAAATAATATCATCCACATATACTTGCACTAAGATCAGGTCTTTATCTTCACCTTTGAGAAATAACGTTTTGTCGATGGTCCCTCTCCTGTACCCATTGTCAGTCAGATATTGAGAGAGGGTCTCGTACCATGCTCGCGGTGCTTGATGTAGACCATATAAGGCTTTATTCAGTAAGAAAACTTTGTCTGGATGAAGGGGGTCCACAAACCCCGGAGGTTGATTGACATACACAGTCTCTTGAATTTCTCCGTACAGGAACACACTTTTAACATCCATCTGATAGACTTTAAAACGTTTGTGCGAAGCGAAGGTGAGAAATAAACGTATAGCTTCCAGCCGAGCGACTGGAGCAAACACATCAGTGTAGTCTATGTCAGGAATTTGTCTGAAACCCTGAACTACTAGCCTTGCCTTGTTCCTGACAATCACTCCCTGATCATCCTGTTTGCACTTCAGAACCCATCTGCAGCCAAAGGACTTAGCACCCTTTGGTTTGTTCACTAAGCGCCAGACGTTCAGCTTTTGAAATTGAAGCAACTCTTCGGGCATTGCATTAATCCAGGAATCATCTTTGAGTGCCTCAATATGATCTTTTGGTTCAATCTGTGAGAGAAAACCCGAACATAGACATTGTGTAAAATCCACAGACTTAACCAAATTTGCACCCAGATCGGAGATTTCTTTCATCTGTTTCAGTCCCGGGGACTCTGAAGAATGAGATCCTGATAGTGTTGCCACTTGCCTCCTGGTTTGAACATGAAAATGAGGATCACCAATGATTTGTTCAGGAGGATGGTTTCTATCAACCCTGCTAGACTTCTGCAGCTGAGCCTCAACATTAGATTCCAAATTAGTAACCACGGGAGTCTCTTCAAGTGTTTAAGATTGGCTACTTGAAGAAGTACCAACATCCTGTGGGCCGCTGTTTGGTGGAGTATGTGGCTCAACTTCAGAGTCTGATTCAGCATCACTATGCGTCGACGTGTGAGTACTAGAAGACGGATTTGGTGTGGTGCCCTCAGAGGAATTCTGCAGGTCATACAACATCTGAATTGCTATATCATCTTCTAGAGCTACTGGTGGCAGATTAAATGAGTCAAATAGGTTATCAAAATCAAATAACCAAGCATCACCAGTTTTTGTCGGAGGCGAAGTATTCCGTTGCACATCCACTTCAAACCATTCTTCCACACAGTTAGGGGTTAAGTTGAAAACCCGCTTATTCGGAATGCTGTACCCCAAAAAATATCCCTTCTCAACCTTGGAACTGAAATTACCTTCGGCTTCACGTTTTAACATTGTGCACGGAGCACCAAACGGTTCAAGATGGCTGATATTCGGTTTCCGATTATTCAACAGTTCATAACATGTCTTTCCCAATCGTTTGACCACTAAGACCCGGTTAAGTGTGTAACAAGCATTTGCGACAGCTTCGTTCCAAAACCTTACGGGCAAAGCAGAGTCAGCAAGCATGGTGCGTGCTGCCGCTATTAAGGTCCGATTCTTCCTCTCAGCAACTCCATTCATTTGAGGAGTGTATGCAGCACTGAACTGATGTTGGATACCCTTCTCATTACACAGCTTCTCCATCTTCTGATTCTTGAACTCTGTTCCATTATCTGATCTGAGTTTCCTGATCTTCAGCTTATAGATAGTCTCTAACTTGTTGATCATGATTTCTAACGTGTCAAATGTTTCAGACTTCTCTTTTAAGAAGAAAACCCAGGAAAATCTTGAATAATCATCAGTGACTACCAGACAGTACCTATCTCCATGAATGCTCTTGTACCGCACAGGACCAAATAAATCCATGTGAAGTAGTTCAAGCGGGATTGAAATGGAATGGTACTTTTTCAACTTGTGGGGTTTCTTCGTCTGCTTCCCCATTTTACATGAAATGCATTTGTCTGGTAGATGGAAGCTTTTCATATTGACTCCCGTTACGAGCTCATGGTGAACTAAATGATTCATCTTCCTCAAGCTCAAGTGACACATCCTCTTGTGCCATAAAATGGAGTCCTTTTCAGTTGCCTTTGTAAGAAAGCATTGATGCTCCACCTCTTTCACCGAAGCATTTGACATGTCCAGAACATAAAGATCATTATGTCTTGGGGTTGACATTAAAATCATATCTTCGGGAATCTGAAATTCTTTCTTTAGCACATAGCATTGTTTGTCGTCAAACATCACTTTGAACTCTTTATCACAGATTTGAGAGACTGACAGCAAGTTGTTTGCTAGCTGCTCGACATAGTTGACTTTGTCAAAGCTCACTCTCCCATTAGACAAGAAACCTTGAGCTGTGATGTGACCTCCCTTATCTCCTGCGAAGCTGACATACCCTCCTTTTATTTTTCTGACATTTGTAAGAAGGTTCAGATCGCCTGTCATGTGCCTGGATGCTCCACTATCAACAATCCACGTGTTATACCGGCGAGCACCCTTTGAATCAGCAGGTTTGCCAGTCATGCACGCCTTAAGATCTTCTGATTTAGTTTGAACAATCACTGGCGTTGGTTCGGTAGCTGGCACTGAAGCTGATTTGACATTATGCTCATCAGTGGGCAATACAGACTCGTTATCACAAACGTCGTGGACACTGTCTGCCTCAGACTGTGAATCGTCATTCAGGTCTTGAACACTGGCCAAGTTGGTCTCAGCAACTTCGAAAGCATCATTATCTTGAAAGTGTACTGACCAGTCTATCCCCTCATCTTTCTGAACAACCACCATTGCCTTAGATGATCCCTCATGGGATGTTTCAGTTTTCTTTGGGGTAGTGGAAGTTGATGATTTTCCAGGAGATGTCCTGAATGGATACTTGGGTCCTGAGTTCTTTGGCTTTTCACATTCTCTTGCAAAATGACCCTTTTCTCCACAGTTGTAGCAGGTTACAGCTGATTTGTCGAATCCCAGCTTTGTATCCTTAGTTGCTGTAATCTGCATCCCAGTTCTCTTGACCAAGGCCTTTGCTCTCCTTACCAGATTAGCATAGGACCATAGAATGTTCTGTCTTTCCATTTCATCGTTGTCTATCTGGTCATAATCTTCGTGAGTCAAGTAGGCATTTCCGATTTTACCCTTCAGAAGATCATCATATGAAGAGACCAAAGCACTAAGCATCCCCATATGCTCCTTTACTTCTTCAGTGCTGCCATGCTTGAAATGCTCAGTGTTTAAGGCAGGCATAGACGTTTTGCTTGAAGGAGCAGAATATGGTGGTCCACTTGGAGTTTCAGGAGCAGACTTGCTTGAAGAACAAACATTAGATGTAAAGGCTGTCTGCAACGGAGCATTTGATGAAGTGACTGGAGAAGCAATGGGTCCAGTACAGTATAATGAGGGATTTTGCACATAGCTGCTCAATCTGTCCAGATTTTGCTCCTCATGTTCATGCTCTTTCAGCTTAGTAATAAAGTCATTCAGATCCATGCCCTCAAAACCTTCACCATTTTTAAGAATCATAATGAATGGCCTCCAGCTTTTGGGTAGTGCCTTGGACAAAGTCTCTACTTGTTGTCTTTCTGAGATCTGCACCCCCAAACTATCCATTTCACTGAGAAGATGGTTGTATCTGTTGATCAGATCTGGAAGCTTTTCATTCACGTATGAAGTGAAATGGTCAAACTCCTTTCTCAACTGTGAGGCCTTAAGCTCTTTCAGAGATGCATTCCCCTCGTTCCTCTTTTGTAGCGCATTCCACAAGGAACGTGACGTTCTATACCGTCGGAACTGGTGGAAGATCTCATTAGGAATGGCTTGGATCAAATAAGAATAGGATTTCTTCTCAGCATCATAAGCCTTCCTCTGATCGTCACTCATCTGATCATAGGGAACTTCGATATTCCCTTCACCTTTAGGCACGACATAATCAGCAGAAATGGCCCGGTGCAACCGTGGATCAATCCCATCAATAAAAATTTCAAAACGTGGTTTCCAGAATGGGTAGTCTTCCATGGTTAGCAATCGAGGTACTTTATTTATCCCGCCCTGTTCATTATCCATTATTAAATTGCTTAAAGCAGTTATGGTTTGTTTGGCAGCCATAGCACTCATGTCAGACATTATGATTAAAGCCTAAAACAAACGTAAACACTACGCACGAAGTGAGATAGGTTCGCAAGAAGTGAACACACTACGCACGTAGTAAACTGTACTACGTACGGACTGACAAAAGATCACACAGTCTTAGGTACGTACGGAATGGGGACCTAGTACGCACGAAGTGACTTGACTACGTACGAAACAAGTAAATTGTTTTTTAAGAAAAATATTTAACACACAGACTCACTACGTGCGAAGTGAGAGTCACTACGCACGTGTTGATGACCACTACGCACGCGCAGACACACAGGCTACCGAAGATTCTAGAGGACTAACAACCACTACGCACGCACTGAAGATCAATACGCACGTAATGAAAGGAACTTCGCACGGCTAACATTCAACAGTTTAGACCTTTTAACGTAAAAACTTAAACTTTTTGACCCAAAAATGCCCTGTTGACGATAATACGCACGAAGAAACACTTAGAAAACGACAAAATGAAAGCACCTAAATGACCAAAACGACACCTAGATCATGAAACCTAAGGAAAAGTGATCAATCAAAGCACAAGGCTCTAATACCACTTTGTAGGACCGTGGGGGTTCTAAACTAAAACACCCTAATGCTAGGACTGATCTAGGATGAGAAATAGTGCGGAATATCTATTTCCCAAACCTCCTAAGGATTCTTAGATCTGCTTAGGTGTCCGGCACACAGTTAACACAAAGAACACACAGAGTAGGACGAAGAACAACTCTAAGAACTCACACAGAATGCTTAAGGCTGCCCTTGGATTCGAGATTAACACTAAGTTCGCGATTACCGAGGTTAAACGTACGATTACGAAGGCTCACTAAGGCTTAAGGTCGATTTCCGGTAGTTATATACGGTTACGGACGATTACCTCACGATTTCCCGCGATTACTCGATCTCTTACGCTAATACACGGTTAATGAGTATTTATAGTGTAATTAATTTCACTACGCACGTAATGTATCTCACTTCGCACGAAGCGAGTCCAGTACGCATGTACCAGTTGTAATAATAATAATTAATTTAACTTTAATCGACCATCTCACCACGCACGTAGTGAGCTTCACTACGCACGTAGTGGACTCATCACGCACGTGATGACATTCACACATATTTAAACTTCCAAACACAAATCAACACATGATTAAGTACTTGTAAGCTTAAGACAAACATAAGTAACCACTTAGAATGTATAAACATGCAAACCATTAATCAAAACACATTTGAATTAACATTTCAAGTAAACATGTATGTATTGGATTGATAAGAACTAGGGATTTACAATTATGCACCAACACATCGCTAGCACCATCATCGCACCGAAGGCAGACCATCGTCGGCAACCAACAGCTTCAAGAACTAACCATCGCCGGCACCACAGTCGGTACGTGCAGCGGCAAGAGACGGAGTGTTTGAGGGAAGAAATAGAGAAACAGACACATGCCCCATCTTCTTCACCACACTTTTTTTCCTGCGCGATAGACACCCCCTACCGTGATGGTGTGGCTCCGGTGGTGACCATGGCGCGACGACTCTCACTCCCTGCCTAACCCCTTTCCCACTCCGTTCACTCTCAAGAATACAATGTAAGGATTGTCATGCCACTAATCTTTAAAAATAGATCTATAACTAACATGGGTGGCCTAGAGATTTCGGTTACCAGGTTCAATTTAATAAAAATTGGTTCTAAGACATATTTTAGCACAAAAACAACCAGAAAATTCTCGGCAAAAGAACAACAATTTAAGCTTCAAATAACAATTAATTAAGAACAATCATAAATAACTATTGTAACACCGTAAAACTCAAGCCATTTTTTTTAAATCACAGCGGAAGTATTGCAATAGAAAAATAGTAAAGATAGCAACACCTACAAACTTAAAACCAATAATGTTCAACAACATAGTATATCGTTTAGTGTAACAAAAGAGTTCACAAAGATGGCTCATCTTATCTAAAACATAATATCAGAGCGTCGGTCAAACTTTCCCTCTACAAACAACCACCTACCGAAGATCTCCAAAACCTGCAACAGAGAGTTAGGGTGGGGAATTAGCACAAAGCTAAGTGAATGGATATTAAGCCACAAACAGCAATAGCATAATCACAACAATCACCACGGAAACAAGACACACAAGGACTACCCAAGAGCGGGGCACCACGTATCATCAGAGGCACGACGGCTCTGCAGAGCCTGCAACCCATATGCCGGCCAAGCATAGGTTTACCGATGACCGTCTGCTAACTGGCACAGTTAAACCCCCTATGCTGCAACAAATGTAATAGGGGGTGAACAACCACACAACGAGAAGCAACCCAGTCTAGCCCATCACAAACCGGCTAACCTACCTCAAAGACAGCTTGCGCACAGTAATCTTCACCGCGCACATATCTTGGACTCGATTGCAATCAATAAACAACAATTCAAACAATCACAATTTCTAATCACCGCACACTCATAATGCCAATCACCATACAATCACAGTTTCAATATCCGTACCATCATCATACCAATCTCCGAGCAATCATATCAGATTAAACAATCTATCGCATGATTAAATATATAAATCCAGACAATTATCATAATCATAACTAATACCACCAGTGAGTTAAAGTCCACTCACCTGTGTCCTAAAAATCCACACTCAGTTGTCTTATATTACCGAGTCTTTGAGTCCCCTGAGAACACAGCATAAACAAATCAGTATCTCAAATCATAATTAATTCCAAAAGTCAAGTTAATTCGCAAACGGGTCAAAGCTTAACCGCTATACCTAACATGTATAACCAGCAGGAAATACACTCAAAATCATTTAGAATATCTTTATATAAGATATTAAACACGTAGAAATCAACGGAACATTCATAAGGTTCATATATCTCCAATTAATCCACAAAAGTCAAGTTACTACGCAAACGGGTCAAAACTAACCCGTTACACAAGACACATATAATCAACATGAAAAACATTCAAATCCATTTAAGATAATCATATATGTTATAAGCAAGGTGTAGCAATCGACAGAACACGCTCAAAGTTCAAATATAACAATTTACCTCGCAAACAGGTCAAAATCAACCCGTTAGGTTAAACACACCAAATCAACTTGAAATAAGTCAAACATCATTTGGGAATGCTTCATATATCATATGGAACATGTATCAACCAATGAAACACGATCACGAGTCATCTAAGTTCATATATCATAAATTAACTCACTAACGGGTCAAAACCAACCCGTTAGGTTTAATGCACCAAACTAACATGAAATACATGTTCAACACTTTAGGAACTCTTAATATATCATAGAGTACATGTAGCAATCAACGAACCACGCACAATGCTCATCTAAGTCCATTTCTCGAATTTAAAGTAGGCGTTTAACACAAGTATCTACACATATAGCATCAAACATCATAGCCACCTCTTCTATATCATATAATAATAACTCAATCTTTAAGAATGTAAGTTTTCTCCCAAAATTCTGCTCAAAACATAAAACTATGTACAAAAACCCATTTTTGACCAAACGGGTCAAATAACCACAACTTAAACTCTAACGGATCGACACCAAAAAGACATTTTTTGAAAAAACTTTCTAAAGACAGCTTGTTCCCCTTATAATGAAGAGTTGATCTGCACTTTTTGAGGTCCTAACTCGGAAAGACGACCAAAGTCAACAAAAGTCAACTTTAGCGAGATTTCGGTAATTTTTAGCAATTCAATCCCAAATCAATTCTACTCATTTTTCAGTGTTTATTAACATCATTTAGCACTTGAAGAAGCTATCTTACATACATTTCACTCATCCAATTAATTCAAACAAAAATCCAACTTTAGTTAACTAAGAAATGTCCAATTTAGCAATTTCTTGAAATTCATCAAAACTAACACTTCTAATGCATAATTTGAGTTTCAATCAATCTATATGTGTTGTAGGAACTATGTGAAGCATAAAAATCAGTCCCTTAATGGTCAATTTCAAATTTGACCCATTTAGAATTATTTATTCATGAATTCCTAATTCCAAGTTCATCTCCTACATCCTTTAATGGAGTTTCATGCTCAATCATCATAACCATAGCAATTCATCATTCAAATGATATCAAATCAGTTTATAACTTCATATTTATCCATACTAAACACATGGAAAGCATTAAAACACAATATGGATCATCAAATCATGAACTCACAAATTCAAGTTTCATGCTTTTCTTCCACAAACCTCCATTAATGGAGTTTGGAGCTCAAATCAGTAACACACAACTATGGAACCATATATGGAAACTAATTCAGTTTAGAACTCAATATTTAAACATATCAAATACATAAGAATCATCAATTCTTTAACTACCAAACTAAATCATGAACCCTAAAAATTCAAGTAATGGGTTTTTGAGTTCAAATCAAGCAAGAACATTAAAATCAACATATTTTCTAATCTAAATCAGTAAATACTATCCATAGAACATATTAGAAAATATACCCAACTCGAATTTGGCATAAACCCAAACCTTCAAGAACCCTAGAAACTCATAATTTGAAGTTTAAGCAAGAACAAACCAAGAAGATCATCAAGAACAATCAAAGAAGTAATTATTTACCTTGAATCAGCAATTTCTCACTAGTTAACAGAGATTAAAGGGCTGGAGTTTTGTTGTTCATGAAGAAGAGAAGAAAAGAACACAATACATGGGCAAAACAAGCTTCATCAGGAAGTTATAACTCAATAAATTGACTTTAAAAGTCAAATTAAAACCATAAGTCGGCTGGTGTGTTTTTAAAACACCCACACAGTATCAAATACAGATATCTAACATACAGGAACCTAAATAAAACGGTCCTACTCAAATCATTAACACGCAACGAGGTATTATTTGAGACTCTCATGTAAAAATGAATCATATGGTCCAACTAACATATAAGAAATATTAAAACTAATATTTCACCTTTTTACCTCGCGGCCCAATCAAATTATCAAATAAACATCATTTAAAATTACAATTAAATATTCAATTAAATAAACAAACAAATATAAATAATAAATAAATAGTTTACCTTCGCCACGTAAACTACTAGGCCCGATAGGAGGATGTTACAAATCCCCCCCCCTTAAGAGGATTCCGTCCTCGGAATCTCACCATGCTACTAAACTCAACGGTTCTTCTATTAATCACTTTTTAAGTAAACCTTCCGTTCATATATCGAGAGAGTCTGACTTTATATTCTACCTTACACTTATGCAAATAACAGACATTGAGTGTATCATGAATACCCGCCAACTCAGCATGAAGATCAAAAGTAACCATATGGTGATTTACTACTTATCGTATACAAAACTGATCAAATATATAATGAAGAGGTAACATTCAGCGTTCCCCAATGCAAATGATTCCCTTTCAGTGTAATGGTTCTGTGTACAGTTTCTGTCTCTCACACAATAGCAACTTTCTCAGCTGTTACCTAACAATAACGGAAACCGCGTACTGTTTCTCATCTGTCTCTAACCAACACATAGAAGTATGGTCGAGCTGATCGCATAACCTTTCGTAAGGTGTCACACTGGTTCTTAAGTAATAAAAATTTCATATGCAGTTTCAATCAATAGTAGGTGTAAACCCCAAGGCCTACCACATTCTACACGCACGCGTATAACATATCCTCAAGTTTCTGAAGGGTTCATTTGGTCTGCCAATCTATCTAAAGCTGATAAACTGTACTCGAATTAACCCGCGTTCACTATTCTCGATGTAGACTCTTCTAGAAGTTCAAAGCAAATCTAGAATCATTGTTAGAAACAATCAATACTGGAATACTGTGTCGAAAACGATCACATCAATATACAATTGAGCAAATCTGATGCGAGAAGTTGTCTCACTAGTAGCAAGAAAATACACATTATTTGTCAAATAGCCACAATCACCCAATTCATATCATAAATTTGCTAAGTACGTGGGAGTTTGGTTACAAAAATCCATCATAATCTACTCCCATTTTTCATTCTGGTATCTCTAGTTGTTTCAAAATTCATAAAGTTCCTGACGTTCTACTATAACATGTGCATAATTATATCAAAATTCCACGAATATGCAGTCTTCATGGTGGACCACCAATTCAACATTTTAAGATCATTATACATTTTAGTGCTACCTGATTTAACAGACAATTTGGACTTGTGAGTCACTGTCAAAATCAAATCACAAAGCTCTCCAAGCAAGGGCACCTAAACACTATACCCGTAAGTTTTTAATCCTCGAAATTTATCAATTAACTCCTCTTTTCTTAATCATAATTTCTGACTTCAAATTTTCATCATTCAAAACTTTTCCTTGAACAATTTCAGTCTATCCACTAAGTCAAAACAATCCCAATTTGCATAAAACAAATATTATCATTGACTCCATCGTATTTCCAAGCATAGGCTACTGCATTAGCTTTCCAAGGTTGATAACGAAATTTCGCAATCATAGTGATAAATCAATTCTAAATACTATTTTTATTTCATATTCAACTCTTTCAATAGTAAACACATATCGCAAGCTCGAATGATCAGTACAATTCACACATTTTATATCATATCAATAATATCTCCCCAGTGTTTAATGCAAACAACAACTACAAACTCCAAGTCATGCAAAGGGAATATTACAACACACTAAAAATCATCAGATCCATCGAGTAGTACAAAAATAGGCATTTGACAAGATAACCATTTCAAAATCTGAAATACTACTTCTATTCATCATTCCATCAAATCAAATCTCTTTACAGGTTAGCTAGGTCAACGGGCTCACAATCTCAAATACATCTTCATCAAAACATGTACAGGTAATCCAAAACCCTCAAATATCAGACATCATCTGCTATTTCATTTCATCTCAATCCCAAATTGAATACTCTTATACGCAAAATGAGAAGATAAATCTTCATAACAAAGCAAGGAAGAAATTGGTTGTGTTTTAACAAGTAACTAAACACAATACATCATATAGCATGCAATTCAACTAATCAGAAAACAACTTCTTATGGCATTTAATAACTGCTCTATACTGGTTCAAACAATACCTACTTATGATATAGGCATCAATAGGAATGAACTAGAAAACATTTATCATCAATTATCTCTACTTCTAGTAAAACAGTAGCATCAGAAGCAGGCATATTCATTTATCACATAAAGTCATAGAGATAATAGGCAATTAGCTCTAGAATCACATATCATACATAAAGGTATAAAGTTCATCAAAACATACCTGTATTATCATCTTCAGTAATCGTAGCATCACTTACTGTCATCTGCAATGTTCTACCCTCTGGCGAAGAAGGGTTCTTTCTCTTCTGTCTCACCGCTGACGAATATCCCCCGACAGCTCCCGGTACCCCTGACCCTGTCTTCATAGCATAAGGACACTTACCAGATTTGTGACCCTCTTTCTGACAATTTCAGCTCACGTTACAAAGAATCGTACAATAATTTATCACATGACTGAGTATTCCGCATCAAATACAACGTGTAGTTTGGGGTGTGCAAGGCCCAATATGAGAAGATCTACAGTTGCGACACCATCACAAGTTTTGATTAAACCCACCTGACATAGGTTTAATGCGTTGACTTTCTTGCCCTTGACTATCTTGTCTTCTCTGCTTTTGTTGAGTAATCTTATCATGGTTCATCATGTCTCAAGCCTTTACCTCACTCTCTAACATCTGGGTTGAAAATCGTGTTCTCAATTCATTCTCACGGTTACATGCATCAAAAGTTCTCACCATATCTCGCGAACAATTCCAAGTTACATTAGAGTTCATGCTACTACTGTATATAGGCGGTTGATAATCCAAAAATGGCCTATAGCTGCAAGGTTGTGTAAATATCATGTACTGATAAGGATATACTCCCTGAGGTACAAACGGGTAATGAAATTGCTGTGGTGTCCATTGTGATACATGTTAGAACTGTATTATTGTAATAGAATAGGAGTTCAACAATAGTTGAGGGTGCTTATTGTAAATATACCTTATAGGTATATAAGCCTTGTGATAGACAAGGAAATGTAAGGATTGCCACACTTACATGAAATAAACTATGTGTGTTTTGAAGGTGAAACGAGATTCTCTCTCAATCTCTTCATAGTTATCTTAGCAATCCTTCATTCTACCGCTTGTTAATCACTAACAATACAGATTTAGACGGAAAAGTAATCGGAGGAATAACTGTCGAAGAACTGTTGTTCTAATCCACTAATAGTATTTCCCAATCACTGTATCTCACTTTCTAATTTATGGATGTACTCAAGCAGATCAAATTCAGATTTAGTACCTGAAACCACAATATAAGTAGGTGTTTCTACATTAGAAGTTGATGAAATTCTAGCTGGTGTCAGGGTTACAGGAATCACTGTCGGGATCTCTTTCTCAGCCATCTGTAACAATCACAACATCTCGCCACTTATTAGGTATCTCACTTATTATTATTATTATTATTATTATTATTATTATTATTATTATTATTATTATTATTATTATTATTATTATTATTATTATTATTACTATTATTATTATTATTATTATTATTATTATTATTATTATTATTATTATTATTATTATTACTATTATTATTACTATTATTATTATTATTATTATTATTATTATTATTATTATTATTATTATTATTATTTAATGTAACAGTTTTATTCCCTGTAAAGAGGACTCCAAATTAACTCAGATGGCATATGTTTTAGTTTTGTATGGACAAAATGCAAAGGAAATGTTATCTTTCTGTTTTGCCTAGGGTTACTTTCCCAAGTCTTTGACCGTTCTTACTTCCCATGATCAGCAGCCTACTCACATCACAATCACATGGATGCAACTACGTACTATCACCCAACTTCCTTTTTATTTAATTTATTTATTTATTATATTTACAGATAGTAATTCTGTATGTATTACTTATTATAGAATATGTGAATTGAAACTTCTTTCACAAAATTAATCAGTGTGACTAGTTAATATGTTCTATATATTTTAATCTTAAAATCCTTTTTAAGATTATTTAATTATAAATGATGATACTTATATCTTATCTAAGTTAGTAACTATTGAAACCTAGTTTTCTTTAGATGGCATGTAAGACTTATCTTTAATTTGTGAATACAGGGTGATTAGAAAGGTGACTAAAGTGAAGTGGCAAACAATTATAATTCTTGTATAATTTGAGTTCTATTGTAACTTATATTTTAATAAGTATAATTACTATCAAATAGGAATTATTATTTATAATTACTTTATACTATTTGGTCCTTTGGACATTTATCAATAGTGTGTATCATGCAACGACTTCTGTTCAGGTTACTCCTATATATAATCATGACACATAATCTCTTTGCTTTGTTTCGTTAGTTACAACAACAACAACAACAACAACAATAATAATAATAATAATAATAAATAATGAGGAAAAGTGATATATCATTTTGCTAGAACCTAGAGGGGGGTGAATAGGTTATATATCCAGTTTTTGAAGTTTTTACAAGTTCTTGCTATAATATAAAAGAGTTAGAGTTAAAAATATATCACCAATCACAAGATGGACACAATGATTTATAGTGGTTCATGCAAGTGTTAACAAATTTGCACTACATCCACTCCTTGGCCTCACCCACCAAGAGTTTACTCCACTATCTTCTCTCTTTGAAGGTAGAGATAAACCTTTTACACTTCTCTTTTTCACTTGCAAGAATTAACACTTCAAACTTGCAAGTAAGGTAAAGATAACCTTACTTCACTCTAATTCTAAAGGCTAGAGTTGATCCTCACTTCACTCTAATTTGAAAGGCTAGAGTTGATCCTCACACTATTACAAGATGTATAAAATGTAGAAGTAGTGTTTAAGCTTTGAAGGCTTTGACTCTTGCTTGAATCTTGAACTTGAGAGTTGTATGAATAATCAAAGATATGAGCTCACAAGTGTTAAAGAGTATTCTGGATTTTTATGTTTGCAAGAGGTAAGTAATGAATGAGGTTTGAGTTGGTTTAAATAGAAAAAGGTGCAAGTCTCAAAAATTGTTCAGACTTCCCACGGTCGAACCACGGTCGACCGTGGCTTCGACCGTTGGTCTGCTGGAATTTCTTATTCTTTGCAATATAGACGTTGGACTTTATTTAAAACCACACTCAACTCATTTTTACCATAAAAATCAACTGAAAAGTAGATGTTCAAAAGGTTGGTTGATCTTATACTCTTAAAGTTTAAATTTAAACACAAATATGGAAGTTTGAAAACCAATACACAAAGTATGTTGAAATTTTACCCTTTGGGAGATTACTTTACCAATTATGGTGGTGTATTGTTTCAAAGTGAAATTGTGTTTGGTATTTGGTAAAATGGGAAGTCTTAGATTAATTCAAGCAACACCAATAAGTTTATAAAAAAATTTGTCCATTTTTATATAAGTTTTTATAAAAATAATTTTATAAAAACTTAAACTTATTTAATTATTTTATTTGTAAGCTCATATAATTCGAATTTATTCATGTAGGTATCTTTGGGGAAGACTTGATCTTTGAGCGTTGATGACGATGATCTTGGACGATTGGATTTCTGACGATTTGTATAAACACAATTTGTAACAAATAAATATAAATATTTATTTGCTTGATTATATATATATATATATATATATATATATATATATATATATATATATATATATATATATATATGTGTGTGTGTGTGTGTGTGTGTGCACATATGTTAATGTTAATGGATACAATTATATAAACAAATTGTATATTTTTGAATCAACCAAAGAGGATATAAATTATACATTTTCCCAACAATCTTCCCGTTTTTGTTAAAGACAAAAATTTATAATTTGTAAACAAATTTATATATATATATATATATATATATATATATATATATATACCTTCTCCCCCTTTTTTGTTTTAACAAAAAGGACTCCCCCTTGACATGTGCTAAACTCCCCCTTGATTGTAGAACTCCACTTCTTGAAATCTATAAAAGTGTATGAAGATACTACCAAGGACTTGCCAAGGAGGGTGAGTGGATAATATATATAAATCATCCAATTTGCATACAATATATACAATCATGTCAAACCAATGCATTATCATAATAAGCATACATGTCACACCAAGAACAAATCATACATGATCACAAGCAAAGATGTATAGAAGCATAAGTCATACATAAAAAAAAATTTAACATTGTTCAAGCATCACCAAATCCATAACAATGTTTGAAATAAACCTACGAAAGCATAGTAAATTGCTTTCAAGATCAACAACCCAAATAAAAATTGTTTCAAACATCATAACCAAATACACAATGAATCAACCACGGTGAGATGGCTCACCCGCATCCGTGCCGGAGTTGCATTTGATGACATTCATTATTTCCCGCAACATTTTCTTCATTCCCTTGACCTCCGTACGCACATCAATTCATTGATATTGCGATTAAGAGCCACAATTTTATCATCCGTTGTGCCTTCGACTATCCCATAGTTAGGTGCAACCGAGCTTTCCACCTCCGCGTCCTCTTCATCATCACCCTAAAAAAATCTCTCAATATCCTCCTCCATGTCATGAGATGAGGAATGTGCCCTTTTCTTCCCTTTACGGGAGTGTGAATCCATCTTGCGTAAGGTAGCAAAATCGATTGGCAAGGAAGTGTCCGGAGTTGGGTTGAGAGCAGGAAGGTTTGGAAGGTGTTGAAAGAGAAGGGTAAGAAGTCTCCATATGGAAGATCCCGACGACTAGATGGAAGACCAACCTTCCTTTTAGCAAGGATGTATATTATGTTAATCTCCGAACCTGATTTAAGCGCGTATAGTAGGACGGCTTGAGTGACACTGATTTCGGAGTGGTGACCGGACTTTGGAAAAATGTTGGAATCAACAACTTTATTCCAAACATTACACTCATTGAGGAGATCTTTTCCTAAGATATTTGTTTTGCCACGAGGGACATTTGGATGGCAAATGGACCCTATAATCTCTTCAATGGTAAAGGCCGAGAGGAGATTATTAATGCTATGTGAGTCATGGTAGAATTTCAAACCGGCAAAAGGGACTTGCAACATGTCCCCAAGTTGAGCAAGAGTGAAGGCGAATTCTTGGATAGCAATTTTGAATGTGATCAAGTCGTTATCCTCGTCATACGCATAAGATGCGTAGAACTCTCGAATGAGTCGAGGGAAAATGTTGCTCGGAAGACGAAGAAAAGTTAACCAATTCATTCGGTCAAAAGTGGCTTGCAAGTTAAATTGTTGCAAATGGGCAGGCACGACCAAGCACCCTTCATTAATTGGGCGCTTGTTTAGGTTAGTCATGATGTCCCTTTGAGAGGGAGCGGCGGAACGAGAGGAGGATGTCTTTTGCCGTGGCATGATTATCTATTAATGCAATAATTCGTATATTATGCACAAATCATAATAAGTGCAATAGATAAGAGTAAGCTTAGTGTGTGTCTATGGTGTAACCAATGTTCATCCAAACTTGTCATGACACTAAAATTATAAAAGATACTTTGTTTTACAAAATTATGACAAGAAGATTATAATTTAATATATATGAAACATATTTAGAGAGTATAGTCAATTAATAAAACAAACTCTATGGTAATATGTCCATACATTGTGTGTGCGTGTCCTAAACGTGAGAAAATTTAATGAAAATAGTGAATCATGTGAATAATAGTCTTAGTTATACTATAATAAGCTTAAATAAGATTAAGTTGAGAATTAAATGATAAAAAATTAAAAAAATTACAGCAAGCTCACGGTTTTACCACGGTTTCAGCCGTGGTTCGACCGTGAACCTGCTGTTCTGTTTATAAAAATAGTACAACTGCGGTTTTTCACACGTTCGACCGTACGTCAACCGTAGTTGATCTGTGCGAAATATTGTACCTTTTTGTTTACTTTTTGACATAACTTTTATCTAATATAATACACCACAAATCTTTGCTTTAAACATAAGTTTCTCATAAATCCCAAGTTTAAACAAAAACCACAACCACACCCAAATACTACAAGTTTTCAACAAAACCCCAAAAGAAATAAACAAAACCTAACATTCACATGAATTTTTGTGTGCAAAAACCGAATCCTAATGAGGAAGAGAGAAAAGATTGAAGAAATTTTACCTTTTGAAGTGTAAGATACGTGAAGAGGAGAGGAACCCGAGAGGAGATCGAAAAAGAATGAAGAAACTGCACCCTTTTACCGTAGATCTTCCGAGAATAGCTTCGTGACCGGATCTTCAACCGTAAGGTAATCCTTAATTTTATTGGGAATTTTTGAAGAAAAAATCGAATTTTTTGAGCTCCAAAATCGGCTATGGCGGCTAGGGTTTGAGAGAGAGAGTGTGGAAGTGATAAAGTGAAGAGAGGAAAGAGAAAAAGGGCTAAAATAGGGTCAAGTCCGTCAGGTACCCGACGGTCGATGCACGGTCTACCGTGACATCGACCGCGTGTCTTTTTAGATTTGGCCTTTATGGACAGTGACTCCACGGTCGATACACGGCTTCGACCGTGAACCCTCTGGAAATCAATTTTTGGCATTTTTCATACAATCATGCATAATTTTTCTGATGCACATGCTCCATCATTCCTAAACCAAGTCTCAATAAATCAAATGTTTCTCTCTTAAGTGGTTTAGTGAATATGTCCGCAATATTTTCACATGAATCAACCTTTTCTAAGCTAATATTACCTTTTTGCACATTGTCACGTAAGAAATGATGTCTAATATCAATATGCTTAGTTCTAGAGTGCAAAACAGGATTTTTACTTAAATCAATAGCACTTTTATTATCACACATAATAGGAATATCACTTAAATGTACCTCATAGTCCAATAAGGATTGTTGCATCCACAATGCTTGTGCACATGCTTTTCCTGCGGCTACATATTCGGCCTCGCTTGTTGATAGTGCCACGGATATTTGATTCTTTGAAAACCATGAAGTAAGGCAATATCCAATGAATGCACATACTCCACTTGTACTCTTTCTATCCAAGTAACATCCTCCAAGATCCGAATCCGCATAAAACATTATATTAAGTCCACCCATCTTTGGATACCACAGTCCTAAGTTGATTGTTCCCTTTATATACCGGAATAATTGTTTTACGGCCTCATAGTGTGATTTCTTTGGATTTTCCTGAAAACGTGCACAAACACAAACACTATACATAATATCGGGGCGACTTGCCATTAGATAAAGCAAGCTCCCGATTAAACCACGATATCTAGTACTATCAAATACTTCACCTTCTTGATCAAGTGTCAAGTGTGTGTTTGTGGCCATAGGTGTACTCATAGGTTTGACATTCTCAAAATCAAACTATTTAAGCATATCCTTGATGTACTTAGATTGGTTAATGAATGTACCATCTTCATATTGCTTTATTTGAAGACCAAGAAAGTAATTCAATTCACCCATTATGCTAATTTCAAATTCATTATGCATAAGAGTTGAGAATTCATCACATAAGTCTTGACATGTTGATCCAAAGATAATATCATCCACATAAATTTGCACAAGTAATATATCATGCTTTCTTTTCTTGGTAAATAAAGTGTTATCAACTTTTCCCATGACATAATCATTTTTCAACAAGAATGATCTTAATCTATCATACCATGCTCTAGGTGCTTGCTTAAGGCCATAAAATGCTTTTCCAAGTTTGTAAACATGAGATGGATTAATTGGATCTTCAAATCCTGGAGGTTGACATACATAGACTTCCTCTTTTATAAAACCATTTAGAAAAGCACTTTTGACATCCATTTGATATAGTTTAAAATCATCTGCACATACATAAACAAGTAGGATCCTAATGGATTCCAATCTAGCAACCGGAGCAAATTTTCATCATAATCTATCCCTTCTTGTTGATTGTATCCTTGGGCAACTAATCTAGCTTTATTCCTAATAATGACTCCATTTCATCCACTTTGTTTCTAAACACCCATTTGGTTCCTATTATGGTATGACCACTAGGCAAAGGTACTAAGTCCCACACTTGGCTTCTAGTGAATTGGTTTAACTCTTCTTGCATTGCCATTACCCAACTTTCATCCTTAAGTGCTTCTTTAATATTCTTGGGTTTTATGTGAGACACAAAGGCAAAGGATGTACTAAGGTTTTGTGTTTGGGATCTAGTGAGTCTTTGGTTTAGGTCTCCTATAACTTGGGTTATTGGATGGTTCCTATTTTCCCTAACCTCATTTTGTTTACTAGTGATCTTATCATTTACTGTAGGATTTTGGTGACTAGGTTTATCTAAGTCAAGTTTAGAGAGTTGTGTTTCAATGGCTTCTTCTTCTAGTTTGTCATCATCTACTAGAGGTTGAGTCTTAGATGGTGGAGATTCATCAAATGTGACATTAAGTGATTCCTCCACAACCATAGTGGATTTGTTTAGTACTCTATAGGCTTTGCTATTTAGAGAGTATTCGAAGAAGATACCCTCGTAGGCTTTTGGGTCAAACTTGGTCAAATAGTCTTTTGTGTTAAGGATAAAACACTTACATCCAAATACTCTAAGGTGATATAAGGAAGGTTTCCTACCTTTGATAATCTCATAGGGTGTTTTACCTAGCATAGGTCTAATCAAAACTCTATTGAGTGTGTATGTGGCCGTTGAGACCGCATCACACCAAAACTTTTGCGGTATAGATTGTTCATTAAGCATAGTCCTACTCATTTCTTGTAAGGTCCTATTTTTCCTCTCAACTACCCCATTTGATTGAGGAGTGCGAGGAGCCGAAAAGTTATGTGAAACTCCATGTTTATCACAAAATGCTCCAAATTGCGCTTCATTGTCAAATTCTCTACCATGGTCGGTACGAATTGAAATAATCGTACAACCGAATTTATTTTGAATTTTCTTTCCAAGAATTTTAAATTTGTCAAAAGCTTCATTTTTTGTTTTCAAAAAGGATGTCCATGTATATCTAGAGAAATCATCTACAACAACTAGTGTGTAGAAGTTTCCTCCATAATTTTGGATTGATGAAGGTCCAAAAAGATCCATATGCAAAAGATCAAGACATCTCTTAGAAGATATGACATTTTTAGATTTATGAGATGAATGCACTTGCTTACCTATCTTACATGCATCACAAAAATGATTATCAAATTTCACAATAGGCATGTCACTAACAAGTTCACTACTAGACAATTTATGCAATAATCTCATGTTAGCATGTCCTAGTCTTGTATGCCACAAAGTTGAATTATCAATAATAGATGCAAGATATACTTAAGTGTTAGGATTGTCACCAAGTCTACATGTATAGAGTCCATTCCTCCTAACACCTTTTACTAGCACATGATCATCTTTGCATATCATACTTTCATGCTTGGAAAATCTAACATTCAAGTCCTTATCACACAATTGACCAACACTTATCAAGTTGTAAGCTAGACCATTAACATGCTCAACATTTGTAAATTAGTATTTGTCATGAAGGATGTTACCTCTACCAACCACCTTTCCTCTTAGGTTGCTCCCAAACACCACATGTCCTCCATCATACTTTTTGTATGAAGTGAAGAGTTCTCTATTTCCGGTCATGTGTTTTGAGCAACCACTATCAAGTATCCATTCATGAGACATAATCTCATTTTTGTTCCAAGCCTACACACATGGAATAATCATTCAAGCTTTTGGTACCCAATGTTTCCTGGGTCCGGGATGGTTAGCATCAAAGACTCCTACTCTAATCCACCTTTGAGTGATCTTGAAACCTTTATGATACCATGTGTTCATAGAGTTGATAGGTTTGATAGAATGCTTTGGTCTTTGAATCACATTTGACTTGGGTTTCTTAAATCCAAGTCCATGCCTTATGGTTAGAGTGTAAAACCTTTTTACTTGTTCATCACTTGCAACTTTTGGTTTACAAGTGGAAGAACTAGAGCCAAGTGACAAATTTTGAAACTTGGAAAAATTCCAGTGGGCCGACGGTCGATGCACGGTATCGACCGTGGGTCTCCTGGATTTTTTCTTTTCCTTTTTCTTTCACAAATTTGATTGTTGTCACATGGCTTATAGGCATGGTGTTTGAACAACTTGAAAAACCAAGACCACCCTTATCATTTGATGATTTTTGGACTTTTAGCATTTCATCAAGCCTATGTGTGCTCTCTTCAAATTTTGACAAGGTGGAGTTGTCAAAACTTGTCTTTAGCTTATTCTCCAAACTTATCAAGCTTGGAGATAGATGAGGAACAACTTCACTTTGTAAATCTTTGATTGTCAAGTTCAACTTTTCAATCTCCTTTTTCAAAATTTTGTTTTCAACTTTTAGTTCTTCATTTTTTGCAAGTATTTTAGAGCTAAAGTCACACAATTGGTCATATTGGTCATTATCACTATAATAACTTGAGTCGGATTGTACCTCACTTATCTCAAAGGCCATGAGACACGTTTCCTCCTTGGTGTCATCTTGATTTTCATCACCACTATCACTCCATGCACCTCCAAGGAATGCTTTGTGGTTTTCTCTCTTCTTTGATGCAACTTTTGGACAATCACCAATGTGGTGTGAGGAATCACCACATCCATAGCATTCTCTTGATGGCTTCTTGTCTTTCTTGGCATCAATGCCTTGCTTGTACTTCCTTGGGTCAATGGGAGCCTTTACATGCTTACCCTTCCTCTTGAAGAACTTTTTGAAGTTCCTCACCATCATTGCATACTCTTCATCATCATCATATCATCATTGCCATCATCTTCCTCATCACTTGAGCATTCTTTGACATGCTTGGCTTTAAGGGCAATGGATTTTGACTTCTCCTTCCTTTAATTTGGCAATTTCATCATCTTTTTGCATTATCACCTCATACACCTTGAGGTTTCCAATAAGCTCATCCATTTGAAGTAAGTTCAAGTCCTTTGACTCCTCTATGGCCATCACCTTAGCTCTCCATTTTGGTGAAAGGGCCTTAAGAAACTTTCTCATAATTTTCTTGTTAGAATAAGTAGTCCGAAGTGACTTGAGACTAGTAACAATAGTATTGAATTTAGAGAAAGCTTCATCAATGCTCATTTCATCAAGAATGTTAAATTGCTCATATTGTTGTACAAGCAACTCAACCTTGTTGTCTAGGACTTGAGCATTTCCTTGATGGGTAGTGACAAGAGATTTTCAAATTTCATTTGCACTATCTAACATAAACACTCTTTCATACTCTTTTCTAGGTAGTGCATTATACAAAAAGAGTTTTGCTTCAAAAATTTTGGAAATCATCTTCTTTTCCTCTTGATCCCATTTGTCCTTAGGAGTTGGTGTATATGCATCTATTTTGGAATAAAGGTTTTTGGCACATGATCTCCATTTTCAATAATCTCCCAAAGATCAACATCTTTGGCTTTGACATATGTCATAAACCTTTGCTTCCAAAAAAAACATTCTTCTTCAAGAAGTGGAGGTCTAACCATAGAATTCCCCTCTACCAAGTTTAGTCCCATTTTCACCTCAAAGAATTTTTGAAAGATGTTTTAGAACACTTAAAGTAAGTTTTCAAAAATTATCAAGAGCAACTTGCTCTGATACCAATTGTTAGAACCTAGAGGGGGGTGAATAGGTTATATAACCAATTTTTGAAGTTTTTACAAGTTCTTGCTATAATATAAAAGAGATAGAGTTAGAAATATATCACCAATCACAAGATGGACACAATAGTTTATAGTAGTTCATGCAAGTGTTAACAAACTTGCACTACATCCACTCCTTGGCCTCAACTACCAAGAGTTTGCTCTACTATTTTCTCTCTTTGAAGGTAGAGATAAACCTTTTACACTTCTCTTTTTCACTTGCAAGAATTAACACTTCAAACTTGCAAGTAAGGTATAGATAACCTTACTTCACTCTAATTCTAAAGGCTAGAGTTGATCCTCACTTTACTCTAATTTGAAAGGCTAGAGTTGATCCTCACATTATTACAAGATGTATAAAATGTAGAAGTAGTGTTTAAGCTTTGAAGGCTTTGACTCTTGCTTGAATTTTGAACTTGAGAGTTGTAAGAATAATCAAAGATATGAGCTCACAAGTGTTAAAGAGTATTCTGAATTTTTATGTTTGCAAGAGGTAAGTAATGAATGAGGTTTGAGTTGGTTTAAATAGAAAAAGGTGCAAGTCTCAAAAGTTGTCCAGACTTCCCACGGTCGATCCACGGTCGACCGTGGCTTCGACCGTTGGTCTGCTGGAATTTCTTATTCTTTGCAATATAGACGTTGGACTTTATTTAAAACCACACTCAACTCATTTTTACCATAAAAATCAACTGAAAAGTAGATGTTCAAAAGGTTGGTTGATCCCATACTCTTAACGTTTGAATTTAAACACAAATATGGAAATTTGGAAACCAATACACAAAGTATGTTGGAATTTTACCCCTTTGGGAGATTCATTTACCAATTATGGTGGTGTATTGTTTCAAAGTGAGATTGTGTTTGGTATTTGCTAAATCGGAAGTCTTAGATTAATTCAACCAACACCAATAAGTTTATAAAAATATTTGTCCATTTTTATTAAAGTTTTTATAAAAATAATTTTATAAAAGCTTAATCTTATTTAATTATTACATATAAAAATATTTGTCCATATTTGATATAACTTAACTATGTTGTTACACTGCAAATGGAAATCAACTTCAATATTACTTTCGAAGTAAATTTTTGAAATTTTCAGTTTCTGTAGTGGTATAATGCTTCACCACAATGTTAAGATATATCAAATATTTTATTGCATGAGTTCAGTTATAATATTCTGTGATAGTATGGTATATTTAAACAATCATTTTTTGAATCAACACGAAGATATAAACATATTTATGTTAGATTATGTGCAGAGATAGATAACATGTATCATCGTGTCCAATACTATGTGACACTAAATGATCACTGTAACACCGCTATTTTTTTTTAAATCACTGCGGAAGCGAATAAAGACAAATACAAACCTATTCACATAGGTAATATAAAATAATAAATAATTAAACCGACACAAAAGACAAACAACCCAAAACCGGCGTTACATAGTTTACAACAGGCTCGACTGACACAAAATATCAGAGTGCAGTTCAAACATTCCCAAAAAGAACAAACGCAACACCCGGCCAACTTACCGCAACCTGCAAAAAGGGGGGTTTATGTGGAGGATTAGTACAAAGCTAAGTGAATGGAGATTTAACTAACGAACAACATCAGTTACAACAAGTAACGATATACAATCAGATCGCATAATTGTCATCAAACAATTATCACCCAGGTCATGCAATCAGGGATATCCAGAGGACCGGCGGTTCTGCAGAACCTGCAACCAAATGCCGGCCTAGCATAGGTTTATCGATAGCATATTGCTATTCGTTTCAGTTAACCATTTCTGTTGTATCGAAACACATCAGAAACCCTTAACTGAAAACCAAAAGCAAACAACGCCCAGCCTACAAAACTGTCACGGCTGACCTCCTTCAAAACAACTAAAAGTCCAGACATCACAGTTGTCCCCGATTACAAAGCACGCATACAGATCATATCATGTTCTCATAACACAATTCAACGATTAACTATCATAAGCAAAGATAATCAAATTATCATACTAATCATTCTGTTTATATAAATCAAGCAAATAAACAATTGCAACCGTAACTGTTACAACCAGTACAACTCGTGAGTTAAAAGTCCACTCACCTGCGTCCTCGACAAATCCAAAATCCACACTCAGTTGTCTTATATCACTGAGTCTTTGAGTCCCCTGAGAATACAATATAAACAAGTCAATAACTCAAATCATAATTAACTCCAAAAGTCAAACCAATTCACTAACAGGTCAAAGCTTAACCATTAAACTTAATCATGTATAACCAACAAGAAATACACTCAAAATCATTTAGAATATCTTTATATAAGATATTAAACATGTAGCAATCAACGAAGCATTCATAAGCGTCATCTATTTCCAAATAAATCCGCAAATGGGTCAAAACCCAACCCGTTAGGCTTATAATACCAAATCAACTTGAAACATATCAAAAATCAATTAGGAACTCCTCATATATCATATGAAACATGCATCCATCAAAGAACATAAACACAAGCCATTTAATTCCAATTCTCAAATTAAAGTACTCAATTATTGCCAATTTACTCATAAATGGATCATAACGTAATCATTACACAAAACGCATACAATTAACATGGAAAACATCCAAAACTACTTATAAAATCCATACAGGTCCTAAGAAACATATAATAATCGATCAAGCACATATAGGGTTCAACTATGTCACTTTAATCCACAAACGGGTCAAAACCAACCCGTTTGGTTTAATACACGATATCAATTCAAGATACATGTTCAACATTTTAAAAACTATCCATATATACTGGAAAACATTTAAGAATCAACGGAACATGCATACGAGTCATACAAGTTCGTTTCACATAATTAAAGTAGCCGTTTATCCATAATTTAGCATAATTAGTTCAAGACATTTCTAAGCATGTTTTATCAACAAAAGACCTTCATAATTATTATATAAACACATATATAACTAATACTAATCATTAACAACAGCATACAAGAGAGCACGAAGCAAAACAGAACGCAAAACACAAATCGGGGCTGTGCAGGGGGTCCGCGCCGCGACCCTGCCCCATTTTCGCGCCGCGGCAGCTGCTGAACAGCAGACTGTCGTCTCTTTGTTCCTGTTCAATTCCAGCAGCCATTTAACTCACAAATTACTTACATGCAGGTCTGATATCCCGATTTTAAGCATGCTAATCATCATATAAACTACCAATAACATATATACTAACAATAAAACACATTTAAAATCATCCAATCTTGAAACCCAAACTCAAATTTTATCAATTTCCTCCATTAATGGAGTTTCAAGCTCCAAACAACATATACACAACAATCAATCATGAAATCATATTAAATCAGTAAGTAACATTCAATAAACATATAAGAACATGAATACAACCCGAATTTGACATAAACCCACGAAATCTCCAACCCTAGAAATCAACTAATGTGGTTTTTTAGCAAGAACTCTTAAGGAATTAAGAACACATTAAATCATCTACTAACCTTTAATCTTGTAGCAATGAGCTCGAAATTACAGAAGGTTAGAGGCTGAATTTATTGTTGATCTTGAAGAAGAATGAAAGGAACATAACTAACGGGGCAATACAAACTTCAACAGGAAGTTAACACTCAATATATATTGACTTTAAAAGTCAAATTAAAGGGCCCTAAGTCGGTTGATGAAATTTAAATACATACACAGTATCAATACTATTATCTAACATACAGGAACCTACATAAAGCGGTCCTATTCAAATTATTTTTATGTAACGAGGTATTATTTGGGACCCTCATGTAAAAACAAATCAAATGACATCAATATCATATAAAAATAGTAAAATCAATATTTCCACTTCATACCTCGCGGTTCAATTAAAATCATCAAATAATCATCATTTAAATAACAATTAAATATAAATAATAAACAAATAGTTTACCGTAAGTGCGTACACTACCAGGCCCGATAGGAGGATGTTACAAATCTCCCCCTTAAGAAGATTCCGTCCCCGGAATCTCACCACGTTACTAACTGAACGGTTCTTCCACTGATCTCTTTTCAAATCAACCTTCAGTTTATATATCAAAAGAATCTGACTTTCATATTCTACTGTATACTTACGCAAATAACAGACATTGAGTGTATCATAAACACCTGTCAACTCAGCATGAAGATCAAAAGTAATCATCTGGTCGTTTACTACTTATCATATGCAAAACTGATCAAATATATATTGAAGAAATAACTCCCAGCACTTCCCAATGCAAATTATTCTCTTTCAGAGTAGTGGATCTGCGTACAATTTCTGTGTCTCACACAATAGCAACCTTCTCAGCTGTTATCGGAACAATATCAGAACCCGCAATTGTTTCTCATTTGTCTCTAACCAACACGTAGGAGTACGGAAGTGATGATCGCATGACAATTCGTAAGGTGTCACACCGTTACTCAAGTAATAAGAATTTTCAAACGCAATTTAATCAATGGCATGTGAAAATCCCAAGGTTTACCACAATCTACACATACGCATGTAACATAATCTCAAATCTCTGAATGGTTCATTTCATCTGACTGTCTGTCTGATGATGATAAGTTGTACTTAAATTAACCCGCTTTTACAATTCCCGCTGTAAGTTCTTCTAGAAGTTCAAAACAATTCTACAATATTTGTCAGAAACAATCAATAATGGAATACCGTGTCAAGATACAATCCCATCACTATACAGTCAAGCTAATCTGTGAGAAAATTATCTCACTGGTGGCAAGAAAATAAACATTGTTCATCAGATAGTCAACAATCACCCAAATCATATCATGACTCTGCTGGGTACATGTGAGCTTGGTTACAAAATCCATCATAATCTGCTCCCATTTCCATTCTGGTATTTCTAGCTATCTCAAAATTCACAAAATTTCTGGCGTTCTTCTATAACATGTGCATGAATATATCAAAATTCCATGAACTATGCAACATTTGTCTTCATCGTGGACCACCAATTCAGCAAATTAAGATCATTATTCATTTTAGTGCTACCTGATTTAACAGACAATCTGGACTTGTGAGTCTCTGTCAAAATCAAATCATAAAACTCTCCAAGCAAAGGCATACAAACACTAGACTCGTAAGTCTTTAATCATCGAAATTCATCAATTAAATCCTCTTTTCTCTTTAATAAAATTTCTACTTCAAATTTCACCATTTAAAACTTTCACTTGAGCAACTTCAGTCTATCCACTAAGTCAAAATAATCCCAATTTGCACAAAACAAATATTACCATTGACTCCATCGCATTTTCAAGCATAGGCTACTGCATTAGCTTTCCAAGGTTGATAAGAAAATTTCGCAATTAAAAAATTAAATCAATTCTAAATACCATCTTTATCTCATATTCAACTCCTTAGACAGAAAACACATACCTCAAGCCCGAATGATTAATACAAATTACACATTTTATGTCATATCAATAATATCTCCACAATGTTTAATGCAAACAACAGCTGCAAACTCCAAGTCATGCAAAGGAAATAATACAATGCACTACGAAATCATTAAATCCATCAAGTAGTGCAGAAATAAGCGTCTGACAAAATAACTATTTCAAAATTTGAAATACTACTATTCATCGCTTCATCAAATCAAATATTTACAGGACAACCAGGTCAGCAGGTTTACAATCTTAAATACATCTTCATCAAATCATTTCTAGGTAATCCAAAATCCCTCAAATATCAAACATTATTAGCTATTACATTTCATCCCAATTCCAAATACACTCATACTCAAAGTGAGAAAATAAATCTCCATAGCAAAGTTAGGAGGATATCGGTTGTGCTTTAACAATTATCTAAACACAATACATCATACATCATGCAATTCAACTAATCAGAAAGTAACTTCTTATAACATTTAACAATTGCTCTATACTGGATCAAACAATACACACTTAACAGTATATCAAACCCAGATGTATCAACAAAATGAACTATAAATCATTTATCATCAATTACCTCTACTTTTAGTATAACAGTAGCATCAGAAGCAGACATATTCAATTATCACATAAAGCCACATAGCTAGTAGGGCAATTAGCTCTAGAATCAAATAACATACATAAAGGTATAAAGTTCATCAAAACATACCTGTAATATCATCTTCAGTAATGGTAGCATCATCTACCAAAATCTGAAATGCTCTACCCTCTGGCGAAGAAGGGTTCTTTCTCTTCTGTCTCACCGCTGACGAAGATCCATCGATAGCTCCCGCTACCCCTGACCCTGACCCTGTTTTCTTGGCAGAAGGACATTCACCAGATTTGTGACCCTCTTTCTGACAATTCCAACACACCTTACTAGGAAACATACAACAATTTACCACATGACCAAGTATTCCACATCGGATACAACGTAAAGTCTGGAGTGAGCAAGGCCCAAAATGAGAAGATCTACAATCTTTACACCACTGGAACATTTTATTAAACCCACCCGTCATAGGTTTAATAGGTTGACTTCCTTGTTCCTGACTAACATGTCTTTTCCGCTTTTGTGAAGTATTACTTTGTTCAATTTTAGACTTCTGTTGAGGAATCATATCCTGGTTCATCATGTCTCTAGCCATCACATCACTTTCTAATATCATAGGATTTATGCTACTACTGTATACAGACGGTTGATAATCCAAAAATGACTTATAATCGCAAGGTTCGAGAAATCTCATATATGGATAAAGATATACTCCCTGAGGTGCAAATGGATAATGAAATTGTTGTTGTGTCCACTGTGATGCAGAAGCAAACGGAAAAGTAACAGAAGGAATAGCAGTCGAAGAAGTCTTAACTTGTTCGTTCAGTAAAAGCATCTGTCGTTCTAAACCACTAACAGTATCTCTCAATCCCTGTATCTCACTTTCCATTTTATGGAAGTACTCAAGCAGATCAAGTTCAGAATTAGTACCGAAAATCACAATATAAGTAGATGTTTCCACATTAGGAGTTGATGATGTTCCTGCTAATGTCAGGGTTACAGGAATCTCTGTCGGGATTTCTTTGTCAGCCATCTGTAACAATCACAACATCTCGCCACTTATTAGGTAAACCGTTAGTACATACATACTAATCACAACACGCAACAAACTCCAATCACTTTAATCCCCACACAAACAAGGAATGTTTGACCAGACTCGAGCCGAGATTTGGGAATTGAACACTCTAACTGTGCACGCATCCAAAACCAGGGCTCTGATACCAAATTGTAACACCGCTATTTTTTTTAAATCACTGCGGAAGCGAATACAGACAAATACAAACCTATTCACATAGGTAATATAAAATAATAAATAATTAAACCGACACAAAAGACAAACAACCCAAAACCGGCGTTACATAGTTTACAACAAGCTCGACCGACACAAAATATCAAAGTGCAGTTCAAACATTCCCAAAAAGAACAAAAGCAACACCCGGCCAACAGCCAACTTACCGCAACCTGCAAAAAGGGGGGTTTATGTGGGGGATTAGCACAAAGCTAAGTGAATGGAGATTTAACTAACGAACAGCATCATTTACAACAAGTAACGATATACAATCAGATCGCATAATTGTCATCAAACAATTATCACCCAGGTCATGCAATCAGGGATATCCAGAGGACCGGCGGTTCTGCAGAACCTGCAACTAAATGCCGGCCTAGCATAGGTTTACCGATAGCATATTGCTATTCGTTCCAGTTAACCATTTCTGTTGTATCGAAACACATCAGAAACCCTTAACTGAAAATCAAAAGTAAACAACGCCCAGCCTACAAAACTGTCACGGCTAACCTCCTTCAAAACAACTAAAAGTCCAGACATCACAGTTGTCCCCGATTACAAAGCACGTATACAGATCATATCATGTTCTCATAACACAATTCAACGATTAACTATCATAAGAAAAGATAATCAAATTATCATACTAATCATTCTGTTTATATAAATCAAGCAAATAAACAATTGCAACCGTAACTGTTACAACCAGTACAACTCGTGAGTTAAAAGATATTAAACATGTAGCAATCAACGAAGCATTAATAAGCGTCATCTATTTCCAAATAAATCCGCAAATGGGTCAAAACCCAACCCGTTAGGCTTATAATACCAAATCAACTTGAAACGTATCAAAAATCAATTAGGAACTCCTCATATATCATATGAAACATGCATCCATCAAAGAACATAAACACAAGCCATTTAATTCCAATTCTCAAATTAAAGTACGCAATTATTGCCAATTTACTCATAAATGGATCATAACGTAATCATTACACAAAACGCATACAATTAACATGGAAAACATCCAAAACTACTTATAAAATCCATACAGGTCCTAAGAAACATATAATAATCGATCAAGCACATATAGGGTTCAACTATGTCACTTTAATCCACAAACAGGTCAAAACCAACCCGTTTGGTTTAATACACCATATCAATTCAAGATAAATGTTCAACATTTTAAAAACTATCCATATATACTGGAAAACATTTAAGAATCAACGGAACATGCATACGAGTCATACAAGTTCGTTTCACACAATTAAAGTAGCCGTTTATCCATAATTTAGCATAATTAGTTCAAGACATTTCTAAGCATGTTTTATCAACAAAAGACCTTCATAATTATTATATAAACACATATATAACTAATACTAATCATTAACAACAGCATACAAGAGAGCACGAAGCAAAACAGAACGCAAAACACAAATCGGGGCTGTGCAGGGGGTCCGCGCCGCGACCCTGCCCCATTTCCGCGCCGCGGCAGCTGCTGAACAGCAGACTGTCGTGTCTTTGTTCCTGTTCGATTCCAGCAGCCATTTAACTCACAAATAAGCATGCTAAACATCATATAAACTACCAATAACGTATATACTAACAATAAAACACATTTAAAATCATCCAATCTTGAAACCCAAACTCAAATTTTATCAATTTCCTCCATTAATGGAGTTTCAAGCTCCAAACAACATATACACAACAATCAATCACGAAATCATATTAAATCAGTAAGTAACATTCAATAAACATATAAGAACATGAATACAACCCGAATTTGACATAAACCCACGAAATCTCCAACCCTAGAAATCAACTAATGTGGTTTTTTAGCAAGAACTCTTAAGGAATTAAGAACACATTAAATCATCTACTAACCTTTAATCTTGCAGCAATGAACTCGAAATTACAGAAGGTTAGAGGCTGAATTTATTGTTGATCTTGAAGAAGAATGAAAGGAACATAACTAATGGGGCAATACAAACTTATCAAATCATTTTTATGTAACATACAGGAACCTACATAAAGCGGTCCTATTCAAATCATTTTTATGTAACGAGGTATTATTTGGGACCCTCATGTAAAAACGAATCAAATGACATCAATATCATATAAAAATAGTAAAATCAATATTTCCACTTCATACCTCGCGGTCCAATTAAAATCATCAAATAATCATCATTTAAATAACAATTAAATCTAAATAATAAACAAATAGTTTACCGTAAGCGCGTACACTACCAGGCCCGATAGGAGGATGTTACAATCACACTGATGCACACCCAATTAGAACCTGTTGGATTTTACCTGTTTGTGTATCACAATAAATAATAGTTTAATTAATTATTGAGAAAGAGAAAAATAATAAAAGTTATTTATTATTTAAAAGGAGAAGTTAATATTTAGTTTAAATATTAACGGGACCAATTAATTAATAGTTATTAATTAATTAGAAAGGTCGAGGTTATTTTCTGTAATTGATTAATAGTTTAATTAAAGCTGGGTTTTAATTAAACGGGTTTGGTCTAATAAGGGTTATTATATATATATGAACCTTTTTGGAGCCTCATTAATCATAAGTTAATCACAAAAAGAAAAAGATTACACTAATCCTCTCTCTCTCTCTCTCCCCATTCGGCGGCCGGCCCTCTCTCCCTCTCTTGGGGTGTTCGACGACGGCTCAAGAAAGCCGAGCAACCACGGCGGTGGTCGGCGGTAAGGCGACGGTACACACACACACATCACGGGTCACGTTTTGATCCAATGTTTAATCCTTAGGCGGTCTAGCAGCCAGTTCAAGGTGGTGCAGTAGCAGGTAGCAGTGGATAACCTGCAGCTGTCTAAAGGCTTAAAGAAAAGTTTTGGTTTTCATCAAGGTATAACTTTTTAATCCTCTTCATCTTCTAAGTTTCTGTACGAGTTAGATGAGATCACTGGAGGGGGTTTTATTCCGCTGTGCATGTTTTTATACCCTACAAAACCCTTCAATTTACCCAACATTATGAGTACAAACACGTATTTATACGAGCTTAACTAGCTTTTTTACAAAGAGAACAAGATTGGAATTTTTATTCTGTATTATAAACTTGGTTTTCTATATGACTTAATTAATACGTTATAATGTAATGAAATTAATTTGGTTAAAATGTCAATTTGTATAATGAACTTTAAAATGTCCCAATTAATAATATTAAATGAATTGTAAAACCGGTGTTTATGCAAGTTCATTGATTGCATTATTTGAGACATTTTTACAAGTTGCTTGCATAAGAGCACCCTTAATGGGTGCTCATAAAGCATGGTAATGAGGCACAACGAGGACCTCGTCTCGTCATTCCATTGCGTCTGCCTTTTTTTCCGCTCGTGAATTTGGAGCTCGTTGTGTGGGTAACGAGTGACAAAGCTCGTTATCATTTTTGTAAATTTTTAACCAATAGGATTTAAGATAAAAAAATTATGTTTGGATCTAGTGATGATATTATTACTATGACTAATTAGTAATGGATTAGTTAAGCTCACCTTATAGCCATTGATAGCAATTGTGATTGTGTCTCCATATAATTGTGATTGTGTTTGTTTTGCCAAGTTACAAGTAATAAGGTTCGTCAAGTTTATAAAAAGGTAGGTAACTAACGTGGTTTAAATTTTATAAGAATTTAGTTATTTGGCAATTAAGTCAACAGATTTAGGCGTCGTTTGTGTGAGGATCAAAAACACAATTTTGTAATGATCGAATTTGAAACCTTAACAAGAACTCATCAGAAGATGCGTATAACATCAACAAGATAAACAAACACCAAGATATAACATGGTTTGGTCTTCAGGGTCACGACCTATCTCAACGGACAGAAACCGGAGACTTATTTATTAACCGAAAGTGTTTACAAGATGTTACCACAAAGGTACATAGGTTGAATGAAACCTAGCTACGATATTTATAGATAAAACAAGCTAGAAATCCTAACCCTAATACAACTCGACTTATAATGATAAGCACCAAAATTCGAAATTTCAGTTTCAAATTTTATCAAAACACCATTCAAATTTCGGCCCAATCCTTATCTTATTTGAATTAGGAAATTCAAATTCCAAGGTTCTAGATATGATCCAATTTGAATTTTAAACCAATTAATTCTCTATCTAATGCTTTTAATTAATCAATAATTAAAACCGGCAATCATCAAGCTTCTCGATTAATTCTGATTTCAAATATCATATCGCTAATTTCAAGTCAAACCTAACAATATCCCCCTTGACTTGAACTCTTTTCAACCAGTCAACCGAGATTATCAAAGAACCGTCTCTAACCTGTTAACCTACCAAAGGGACTACCTCCTCATGCATACCATGAAGTCCGACACCACATCACGTGATTTCAACGGAGACCATCTCCACCCGTGTTGTCTCGATTTTGTCCGATCAATTTTTCCGGCTTCGAGGATACTACATGCAAACCGTTTGACATCCCGAGGAACAGACGCCGCCTCTGATAAAGCTTATCACCCAGCTTTTTCCGACAGACTAGCAGCTGTCGTTTGATCCACCTCCTCGTACAACACTTCATCCGTCAATCATCGCAAACTGCAAAACCTGCTTTTGCCAGAACATCTCTTTCCGTTATATATCGTGTGGGAAGTTATCTTTTCCTTCTATGCCATCGCGTAACCTTGCTGACCAAGAAGAGCGTTCATTCAGGAAAACCGCATAACATGCTTTTGCTTGAGATATTCAGTCAGCAATACGTGAGCCAAGATAACCTGGCTGTAATAACACTTGTAAGATTCAAAACACTACTTGTAAGTATGCATGCAAATCCAGATTTTGAATTTGACCAAGCTAATTAATTCTTTATCCATTGCCTTTAATTAATCAATAATTAAAACCAGGAATCATTGAGCTTCCCAATTAATTCTAGTTTCAAATATCGTACCGTAATTTCAAGTCAAACCTAACACTTTGTTTATTAATAAGTTCTGAGTGTGAAATTTTTTTTTTTTTTGAAAAGCCAAGATTTTATTAAATATAATCTCTCTATAAGGAATAGAGAGATCAAAGGTACAGTGCACAAGAATGAAAACAACAACCAAGAGCTACATAAAGGATCTAATAGATTAAAACCCACTCAAATCCTGCAGCCTTAAAGTGTGGTGCTTATGGCCTGATCTGGAACAGTCAACCACTCCATCCAATCAATATTTGTTCTCTTCTTTAACCTGTCTTTTAGCCATACGAAAAGATGCATTTGGGCTGTAAAAAGTACCCCATCCAAACACAGTCTTTTGCTGCTGAAAATGATGCTATTTCTGTTCCTCCAAATTCCATATGCTACTGCCTTAACCGCAGCGTTCCAGACTAGCTTTTGGTTTTGAGACCAATCTGGACAAAATCTATTACAAGCTTCCTTCAAGTTACCATCTTCTTGGAATTGCAATCCCCACCACTTATAAAATTCCTTCCAAATACCTTTGACCTTGTTACAACTGATTAATGCATGGTTCACGTCTTCAATTTCCTCCTTACATCTTGGGCACAGTAGAGAGGGAATATCTATTTCTTTGTCGCGAAGTTTTTTCAGAACCGGAATTCTGTCTTTGAATGCTCTCCAAGCAAAAATGTTTATCTTCTTAGGTAGGATTGTTGACCACTCCGTAGTGTCTTGCGTCGGTTGAATAGTTTGTCTTCGATCTTCAAGTAATCTCCTCACTGTAGCTACCGAGTAACATGTATCGTTATTCATTGACCATTCCCACGTATCTTTCACCTGTTTCTTCAAAGACACTTGACTCAACAGAAACTTTAGATCAAGACATTCGGACCCGACTCTCCCAACACATGACTCGAATTGACTAACATCCCATATCCAGTTAGATGCTGACCAAGACCCGACCTCACCTACCATAATGTTTTTGTTTCGACATCTACCAAATATTCTAGGAAACAACTCTGCTAAACTCGATTGACTCGCCCATCTATCAAACCAAAAACTTGACCTTTTACCATTCCCGACCTTGACTCTAAAAAACGAACTCAATGAAAGACCCAAGGATTCCATCTCATTGACTGCTTTAATTATACCACCCCACATAGAACTTTTGTCAAATCTTTCAGACTCGAAGCTACCCGACTCACCGTATAAACTCTCTATTAAGTTAACCCAAAAGGAACCCTTGCAGACCCTGAATTTCCAAAACCATTTACCCAGCAGCCCCAAGTTAAACAGTTTAAGATCACCCAAGTTCAACCCCCCACCCTCAAAGTTGCGAACTGTAGTATCCCAATTTACCCAACAAATACTTTTATTTAGCCCATCCCGTCCCAAAAAAAAAGATCTCCTAATTTTGTCAAGAGATTGTAAGATACCTGCCGGCGCCCGAAACAGTGAAAAGTAGTACAACGGGATTCCTGATAAAACCGATTTCTTCAAAGTGATCCGACCACCGAAAGATAATCGATTCTTTTTCCATGCTGATAATTTATTCCCAAATTTTTCCACCAAACTCTTCCAATACAACTTCCTATTCATGTTTACATTGATAGGGACCCCCAAATAATTCAATACTCCATCACCTACTTTGCAACCCACATGTTTGGCAAACTGTTTTAAAACATAATCTTCCACCCCAAAGCCCATGATACAACTTTTATTCAAGTTAACCTTTAATCCCGATACTTCTTGCCATAACTTTAAAATCACCATCATCATTTTAAGATTATTTGACCCCCATATACCAAATAGAATTGTATCATCTGCATATTGCAAATGAGACACTTCTATCTTGTTTTTTCCAATCAGAACACCTTTAAAAATCTGTTTTTCCAAAGCCTCTTTAAAAATTACGTTCAGTCCTTCAGCAGCCAATAAAAATAAATATGGGGCAATTGGATCCCCTTGTCTTACACCCCTTTCTACCAAAAATTCTTCCGATGGAGAACCATTGATCAAGACAGATACTCTAGACGACACAAGGCAAGATCTTATCCACATTATCCATCTCGCACCAAAACACATTTGTTTCAAAATATCAAACAGAAAGTCCCATTCAAGGTTATCATAAGCCTTCTCAAAGTCAATTTTAAAAGCAAAATATTTGTCCTATCTTTCTTTTTTAGATCATTAAAAATTTCACCCGCACACAAAATGTTATCTAAGATGGATCTACCTTTTATGAAGGCTGTTTGAGATTCCCCAATTAAACCATCAATTACCTTCTTGCGTCTGTTCGCCAGCAACTTTGAATCAATCTTGTAGAAACATCCGATTAAACTGATAGGCCTATAATCACTAAAAGATAACCGATTAATACATTTAGGGATTAAAGTTATAAAGGAGGAATTGCACCCTTTTGAAATGTTACCATTCGACCAAAAATCATTTACAGCCCTCATCAAATCGTCTTTCAAAATATCCCAATAGTGTTTCATAAAACCAAAGCTAAAACCATCGGGCCCTGGCGCCTTACTGCTTCCACACTTCCACACTGCATCCTTCACTTCTTCTAAAATAAATCTATCTTCCAGCTCCTTAGCTTGAAACGCATCAATTTTTTTGAAAGAATCTGATTTGAACTGTATCTTCCTATGACCAATGCTTTTAAAAAACTTTCCAAAATGTCTATGAGCTTCATGTTTAATGTTGTTTGGATCTTCAATCCACGTCCCCTCACAATAAATACCATCCATCTTGTTATTCCTCCATCTTTTCTTTATCATAGCATGAAAAAACTTAGTATTCGCATCCCCTTCTAATATCCACTTACCTTTGAATTTTTGCCTAACCATATCTTTTTGAAATTTTTATTTTTCCATCCAGCTCTTTTTCAACACTTTCCAGGTTTGAAACTCCTCTTGTGAGAGCCCGTTCACTTCTGCTTTTAATTCCAACTCCCAAATTGTCTTCTTTAATTCTTCTTCTTCCTTTTGTATCCCCTCCAACCTTGCTTTATTCCACTTCTTAAGTTCAACTTTGACATTTTTTAGTTTCTCCATAAAGATAGAATCTTTATTTTTTGCCTTTGTATCCATTTGCCAAGCTTGCTTAACCACTTCGTCACATCCTTCCATCTCTAACCATGCGTTAAAGAACCTGAACGGCTTAGGACCTGAGTCAGTGACATCGTTATACAACATGATAGAATAATGGTCAGATCGTCTTCTATCCAAAACTTTGGCCTTCACTGAACCCCATAGATTTAAAAAACCTTCTGAGATCAAGAACCTGTCTAATTTACTAAACTTCAAACTCTTAGAACAACTTCTTGTAAATTTCTTGTTACACAATTGGATGTCAATCAATCCGTTATCTTCAATAAACTTGTTAAACAAATCCGCATTTGCGTCTATAAAATTCGAGTTCAACCTTTCCTCCCTATCGCGAACCTCGTTAAAATCCCCAAATAACACATGATCTATTCTGTTAATTTCTAGTAGGTTATCTAAAGCTTACCATAATTCCACCTTCTTTTCTCTCGTATGAAACCCGTATACATTCACAACCAGCAGCTCAGTATCATTATGACAGCAGTTACCTTTAATCGCCACAAATCCTTCCCCCATACAAGCTACTGGATTTTTGATGAAAGCCTAATCCCAAACCAACAAAATACCCCCTGCCATCCCACATGCGTCTGAGTGTGAATATGAATTAATGTCTATAAATTAAAGGTGATACGTGTGAATCTTCATTCATATTGTGTTGTTTATTTTTTGAAATATTTGAATGACTGTTATTATCTGTTTTATAATATTTTATATTCAATTGTTACATATATAACTAAATTTAAACTTTTCTAATTACAAAGTATAATATTTTAATAAAAAATATCAAACTATAATAATGTAGGGAATTAAAATCAAAATATATAGAAGAAAAATGCATGACGACGTGCAGCGGCGACCGTGAAAGGTATCCATGTATGTAGAGTAGAGGAGTAGTAGATGTTGATGTGAATTAGTGAAAGAAAGAGTTTGATTGTTATAGTATAATGAAACTTAATTAAGTTCTGTTAAGATGTTATAACAAGTAATTTAATATCTTATTCATTAAGAGGTTTTAAAAGATTTTCAGTTTATAATAAAAGAAAAAATAAACTGATCTTACATCTTAATACCTTTTATTGATTTAGATTAAGATATATTAGGACCCTTTTAGAAAAACAAACAATCCCTTAATGTTATTAAATGATTGTACTTCTTTTGCCACATACAATTGTATAACGGAGAACCAGTACGACGGACATCACAAAAATATGTCTACACGGGATATGCAGTGTGCGGCGTGAGTGAGGGGCCGCGACAACAAAGATGAGGTGTCGAATTTGAGTGACTTGGAAACTTTCTATAGAGAAAAAACCATCGTCGAAGTCTCAAAAAGGGCGTAATACTAAACTAACTATTTTTTATAATTATAAGGGATTTTAAAATGAAATAAAAGATTTAAAAATAACTATAATAAATATAATATTATAAAAGGATATGAAGGGCATGGGTAATACTTAAAAATTAGATTTGACATGTGTATATTTCACTAAAATGTATATAACTTGACACGTTTTACTATTGTGTGTATCAGATTTTATAAAATTTATATTATGTGTTTCGAACATTAAATGTTCCGCTATTTTGGGTTTTAATCGTTTTATTGTTTGTAATAAAATTAAGGGCAAATTGCGCGAAAATACAACAAACTATACCAATATTGTCATTGTATGCAACCAACTTTATTTTCTACCTAAAAATACAAGCAACTTACAAAGTTGGTTCATTGTATGCAAGTTACCTATAACAATAGGTAACTTACCGGTTACCTCTTCAAAAACAAAAAAAAGTTGGTACCTAAAAATACAAACAACTTTCAAATTTTGTTTATTGTATACAATCAACTTTCAAAATTTGTTCATTGTATACAACCAAATGACTGGTAATTAGGTTACCCATTGTATACAATGAACCAAATTTATAAGTTGCTTGTATTTTTAGGTAGAAAATAAAGTTGGATGCATACAATGACAATATTGGTATAGTTTGTTGTATTTTCGCGCATTTTGCCCTAAAATTAAATATTGAATGTGTACATATTTTGTGTATTAAACGTGATAATTATCCCTAAGTCACTCATCATGTCATCTAATCATACTTATATGCTACATTCTTAAGATAGTATCAAAAATCGAATTCTTGATCAAATGAATAAAATATAGTTAAAACATCAACTCAACAAGAAAAGAATAATACAAACAAGAAGAAAATTAAAATCAATATTCACAGTGGATTCATGATCGACTGCGCATGAGCTATCACTGCATTGTCTTCAAGCTACAAGATCATCTTTTGTCATCACACTCAAAGTCATATTCGACAATTGAAGATGCTATCTTAAAAGGCGAATTAAAAAAATCCTATATCATGTCGATTCCAAAAATGTTTCATTCCAAAATTTTTGATTTTTCTAGATATGAGCTAACAAATTATACATGCGCGGGTTCAATTCCCGTCGTTCGCCCAAAATTAAATTTATTCTTTTAATTTAAAAAAATCATTTTATTCAAACTTTTATAACTATATCACACACATATTTTATAAAAATATTTCCAAACTTTTAAAAATTTATCTTGTATGCAATAAAAACTTTAATAAAATAAATGATTTGTATTGTGACAAAGACTAAACATCTTATAGTTTTCTAAAAGACTAACATTCATCAATTTAATTAGACTAGTAGTGCACCCGCGCAATACTGCGGCGCAATAGTTTCTGTTTTGTAACCGGTCATTCTCAAGAATGTAATAATATATTATTTGCACGATTCAATATCACAAAAAAGGTTTCACCAACATGTTTATTTTTTTCAAATTTTCTTATATTTATATAAACTATTTTGATAGTTTTAAAAATTAATTCTTAAAACATTAAAATAAGAAAAAATATTCATATTTATGAAATAAGGAAATAGAAGTTAATAAAATTTTGAAAATTATGTTGATATGAGTGGATATTGGTGTTTGTGTGAGATAATGTATTAGTGAAATAGTATATTTTAAATAAATAAAAAGTTAAAGTAAATTAGGAGAGTGGAATAGTAAAATATTGAGTGAATGAGATTAATTTAGATAAAAAGAAATATGGAGATTAAGTAGTGTTAATAATTTGAAGGTTGTACATTATGCATAATTGTTTGGACTACTTAAATTTAAGTAGTCTTAATAATTTGAGAGAGAAACATAAATGCATTATATAGTAGTAAAAATAAAAATAATCTTAACTTTTTATAACTAAACTTAAATCCTATACGTTTATTTTATCAAAATTGAAAGTCTAAATTTAACTTTTAATAGTAAAACTTGAAAACTTAGTTCTTAAACTTAATTCTAATAGAAGATAAGATTATTTTTAAAAACAATATTATATAAATTTTAAAATAATGTAAACAATGAAAGAACCACAATATGTTTACCCGGTATGTATCTATATTACACTTAATATAACGTGTATATTAAATGTTTAGTTTTAAAAAATATATCTAACTTTTCACGTTTTGCTATTATGTGTATCCACTTTTAAAAAATGTCATTTAATACACTGAAGTCTTAATCTACCATTTGGTGTATCCTTAACTTTGATAGCAGGTTACAAGTAATACTAGTAGGTCATCCTTCTTTAAATATTATTTTAATTAAAAATAGCATTTAATAATAATAATAATAAAAATAAAAAATAAAACAAGAACAAGATAAAGTTCATAGTTTCATACGGCAGCTTAAAATCTATGATAAGACAAGAAGATGTGTCATCCACCGGTTTGAAATCGTATGGTTCTAGATTAAATTATGAAGAGATTTTCAAATCGTATGGTTCATCTTGATTAATTTATGAAGAGATGCAAAGGTTAGGTACTTATTCATATGATTTATCTTCCTCGGGTTATCTTCATCAGATATGGGTCATCTTCATCAAATTTGAGTTATCTTCAAATCTGGGTTATCTTCTTCCGATGTGATTTTTCAGATCGCGTTTCATTTTCTTCTAAACAGGTTTCGTCTTTGATTTGATTTCATTCCATTTCCCATAACATGTTTACTCCTCGATTTAGGGTTCATAGTTTAGGACTCTTTGATCAAATGAGACTGGGATTTCTTGGATTCAAACGAGATACGAGATTTGAGATTTATTCAAATGACTATTTACTCGATTTAAGGGTTTATTCAAACGACATTTAGGACTTATTCATGGTTTAAGGGTTGTTTACTCCGATTGAAGGGTGTATTCAAATGAGATTTGAGATTTCTTGGATTGAGCTGTAAAATTCTAGTTAAGTTATTTGAAGGAATTACAATATCTTTGATTTGGAATAGAACTTCGATTTAAGTTCTAGGTGAACCCAGATGTAGATGTTTTTTATGGGCCTAGATCATCTCTATCTTTGAGTTTCCCCAGATGAGTTCATCTTCAAGTTACCCTAATTATTCTTCATCTTTGATTTTTTTCAAGATTTGTGTTCTTCATATGAACTGGGTCTGATCTGCACTAATTTCTCCAGATCTGTTTTCTTCATATTGAGTTCTTCGATTTTTTCCAGATTTCTGATATTCATACTAAAATTATGAAGATGATGAATCTTCATATGTTAAAATTAACAAAATAATAATAAATTTCCGACTAATTTAAAAGGGATCTACGGTTAAGATGCATCTAACTAAAAAATGGTGAAACAAACATTCCTTCTATTAGTCCCAAACTACACTCCCGATACCAACATTCCTTCCACGGTCGGTTCAGATGCATCTCACCGGCACTCCTGGTCAACCGTCACCACCATCCTAGGTTCTGACCATCACCGCCATCCCTCACCGTCACCACCTTCGATCACTGAAAGCTTTCCCTTTAGCCTCATGTTTGGTTTAATTATCTTTATTACTGCATCAAATAGGGTTTAGGGCAACGTGATAATTCAGTAACTGATTCAAAGTTTGATTAAGAGGTGCTTAGGGCAATTTCAATTACTGCATCAATTTTGAAGAAACTTCCGAACCAAAATTGAACAAATGGAGCAATTTCGTAAGTTCAATCATTATATTTCATACATTCTATTTGTGATTATTGCATATGTGTTTCAAAGGAGAATATATGTATCTGATTACTATGTGTGTGATTATTGCAATTGAGATTTGATCTCGTTTAATGGATTTGATACTTACTGTTTTTTTCCGAGTGTAGTTATTGTTGATTTGATTTGTTGTCTTTACTAATTTATTGCATCTTTGAGTTTTTATAAAAATTGGCGATGATTCTATTTTGTAAAAATTGATGATGATGCTATTGTATCAACACATCATGACTATATGTTGTTCTGTAAAGTGTCTGCTAGTGTATGTGATGAAGACCCATGAGTAGATTCAAGTTAGCTTAGATCTCAAAACAATTACATTCTGAAAGCTTCATAACACCCTTTTACCTTCAAACAATCACAACTACTTACACATTGTTCCTCTAAGTGATCAGGGTTTTTCATTGTCCCTTCATGTATGCCTGAAATAAGCCCCCCACCACACCACACACCACCCCCACCCTCACCCCAAAAAAAAAGGAAAAATGATTATTAAACCGCATCTGCATTGCCTTCTACTTAATCACTTTTTGTTACTTTAGCACCACCATATTAGAAATCAGAATCGTGAATTCGTGATTGAAGGATTATATAAGTGGTTTGTTAGACGCAAGAAAATTGAAATCATTATTAATTCAGCTTTTTCAGTATGTTTTTCTCAACTAAAGACTTTATTTTCTTGGTAACATCAGGCACAAGCAGTATGTAGAACTTTAATATCAAGTTTAAGAATTAACACTCTTTTCTCCTGTGTTTTTTATCAAAAAAGATGCAGTATGCTCCTTAATGAATGTAGAGAAACAAATAAACCCTGCAGTATGAATATGGTACTTTAAGGTCAACTATTCCAAAGTTGTATCAAACATATGAACCATATTATCTATTATGTAAAGAGAAAGATTTTAACTGCATCTAGTTTTATATAATTGGTTTTATAGTTCCACATGTAAATACCGCTTGTTTTGAAGTTATTAAATGTGCTTGTGTTCAAAGTTTTTGAACTGATTGTTTTGAAGTTTTATATAATAGGTTTTATTGTTTCATATTTTAACCGCATCTAATGATTAATTAGATGGTCGAAGGAAGAGCATGAGGCTAGCTGAAGTATTTAAAACCAAAGGCAAAAATTGAGATCCTAGAGTTAATCGACCTATTGGAATCGAACTAGATGCTAATAACATAAATTTTGAAAATGAGATCTACACTGGATGGTGAAAATGTGATCAACGCGAATATCGTAAATGAGATCAATGTAGAAGAACCACAACTATTTGCTGCAAATGAAAATGATATTAAGGAAAGGACAAATTGCTTCACACGAAAATTTTGGTTTGAAATGCATTTGTATTTTGTTTTGAAGGTGTATTTCATCCTAAAATTTACATCATCTATCTGATGCTATATGTGTACTACACCAGATTGTATCGTTACTGTATCTATTGATATTAATGCATCTAATTAATGTTATTGCATCCAACGTAAACAGTCTTAAGATGCGTGACAATAGAAACACTGCATCTAGTATAAATGTACTACATAATATTTGAAGAACCATTATTTGACCAATAGTAAAATATAATTACTCTTTTAAAATATAACATGTTAAGTAGAAGAAACAAATTTAGATGCAGTAAAAAATAATGCATCTGATGCACGATGTTGGTGAAAGTAACAAAATGAAGGTGGTTGACGATGGAAATTCAAGGAGATGGTGGTAAACAAATATGAAGATGTAGGGTGTTGTGAGTGAAGATGGAGAAAGAGTTGGTGAATAAAAAGGCAAAAATTACGACAGATGCGATGTTTCTACCGTCACATATTGTCTAAAAATATTGCACTACATTAAAGCCTATCATATTTTATTGTAGTTTGTTAAAAAAAATGAAGAACATTATCGAAGCTTCCTACTAATATTTAGAAATCCCGCATGCTTTTTTAAAAGAAATGTTCAAAAATCTAGGTGACAGATGCGATGTTTCTACCGTCACATATTGTCTAAAAATATTGCACAACATTCAAGCCTATCATATTTGACTGGGTCTAAGTGCTCTACGAGGTTCTAGGAGTCGTATCAATTAGGTACGATTGGTACAGGGTGTTACCTACCAGAAATAGCATGACTTGGCGGGAAGTGCCCAAACCTTGAGTCAAGTATGTGAAATATGGGTCCTAGGTCTAATATATATTGTTTGTGGGTTTAATAATATATGTTGGAAAGTTTATTTGCAATTACTAATTAAACCGAGTTTTAATTTGTAGATGGCAACCAACGTTACCAATACTAATAACCTCTCTCTCCGCTCTATCCTTGAGAAGGATAAGCTCACCGGGTCCAACTTTCTCACTTGGGAGAGAAATCTCCGGATCGTGCTGAGGCACGAGAGAAAGTGGTATGTCCTAGAACAACCTCTAGGAAATCCCCCTGCCAGCAATGCCAGGGCAGAGGTCAGGGAGGCTTTTTAGAAGCCCTCCAATGACGCCTTGGATGTTAGCTGCCTCATGTTTGCAACTATGAGTCTAGAGTTGCAATCAAGCATGATGGAAACTCCTGCATATGACATGATCCGCCAGCTGAGGGACATGTTCCAGGAGCAAGCCCGCACAGAGCGTTATGATGCCACTAGGGCATTTAACTCGTGCAATATGGCTAAGGGGACCTCGGTCAGTGACCATGTCATGAAAATGAAAGGTTACATGGACCACCTAGAGAGACTTGGGCACCCAGTACCGTTGCAGCTAGCAACGGATACGATACTCAACTCGTTGTCAGATGACTATAAGCCTTTTATAGTCAACTACAACATGAACAACATGGAGAAATTCGTGGCTGAGTTGCACTTCATGCTCAAGACTGCTGAGCAGAGTATCGGGACCAAGTCTAAGGACAGTCTTATGGTGGGACATGGTGGACGTAAGAAGATAAAGGGGCGCAACGGAAAGGGAAAGGGCAAGGCCCAGCCCAGCCAGAGTGTACCCAGGGCTAATAACGACAACAAGGGCAAGAAGCCGAAGTCAAACAAGTCAAGGACCGAGAATCGGTGCTTCAGGTGCGGCGAGGCCGGACATTGGAAACGAGATTGTCCGAAAGGTCACGAGGCAGGAGGCAAGTCTGGCTCCTCAGGTATTGCGTGATTAGCTTCTTTGTCACTTTCCTACTTGTAAAGTTTTACAAGTATTTTAACATCTTGCAATCGTTTATTGCAGGAGGAGATGGAAAGTGATGCGGCCCAGCATAAAGAGATCCTACGTGCAGCATACGGATATTATTTATATCTCCTAGTAATTTAAACTTTTTAAGTTTATTTGAACAAATTTTATATTGTTTATGGATACTTTTAAGTTTATGAAAATTATAATTATTTGGTTCATATCCGTGCACGTGTTCTTATTATATGAATCATGATTGGTCCAGTTGTGACTAAACGAGTGCCAATAAGTCAAAGTCATGACTTGATTGGTGATTCATAATAATCTTATGCTATGATCTGTTGAAGTTACATAAATGTTGGCTCCAATATTCAAATGCTTAAATAAACAAGTTTTGTTTATAAGATTAGATAGTTTTTCTAATTCAACAAGTATTTAAGATTTTATGAAAAATAAGTGTTCAAAGTCTTGAACATATGGAAATAATAGTCATTATTTCTGGGTAAAGTAGTTTTTGATAAAACATTTAAGAAAGTATAAAAGTGATTATAATAGTTATTATAATCAAGGAAGTTTTATACTAAATGTTTTAAGGAAAGAAATTTTAAGATACCATTATGAGTGTTTCATACTTGTGATCATGGTAAGTTTAATGAAACCGTTTTCCGTAATTGGAAAGATGGATATATGGCAGATCCAAGTTTTTGGTTTCATAAAACCAATTTCTTACAAAAACTAAGTTCTTTAAAACATGTGTTTTGAACACAAGTTTTAGGCATGGTAGTCAAGGATTGACTAAGGTCTAAAATGATGCTTTTAAAGAATGCACTTTTTCATAAAAGATAGTGGGAGCACCTGACTAATGTATTTATCAGAGTTAATAAAAGATTATTTTTAACCATTGTGATAAGTACAAGGATAAACTTTTAAAGTATATAATTATCAGATAATTTTAGAAGCTATCTAAAACAGTAAGCTCTTTAGGAAGAACTAATCTGAGGGATGCATGATTTATTGAGAGGTACTCGATAAAGATATCATTGCAAGATTTTGAGTCAAGTTATGACTTAAATAGAAATTATATACGTTCTAAAATGTTCAGTAGGTCAGCTTAATTAAATGATTGTTGGTTGGTTAACGTTAGAAATGATAAAATAGGATGTTCTTTAACATTCTTAGTAATGGAATTAGATAAGTGTTGGTATACACCGGGAATCTAGTTTCAAGTTTCTTACAAGTAGGTGTAAGAGGATTCATCATTTCAAAAGGACATAAAATCTAGTAAGATTTATTACATCTACAAATGTAATTAAAGTTTTAATTACAGGGAGGTTGTTTTATAAATCAGAAACAAGGAGTTATTTCCAGTTCTCCAAGTTTAAGGAATTTATAAAATAAGTAAGCCTAGAAGTGTTCTTAGGTTGCAAGAATGATTTCTAGCAAAACCAAGAAGGAGTACTTCAAAGTACTAGTCTTGTGTTTTATGGTTTATAACCATATTATTTTCTTTGTAATCCGTGATAAGTTACAATGTAAAAATAATAAGTAATTCGGATAAACACCGTGAATCGAGTCAGTGAAATGGTAGAAATTATACATCATTATTCCAGGGAGGAATATGGAAGGGTGTAGAAATTAGTTTCATTGTTCTTCAAAATTTTGTATGTTTTGGTTCAACCAGGAATAAACTAGGTTTATTCGAAACACTATCCGTGACTACTTATCTTGGTGGGAACCTTGATAGGGTTATAAAGTCATCGTAATTTTGGGGTAGATTCGAAAGTATATCGAATATAGCTGCGAACGGTTTTTGCGGACCAAAATTTACGGATAGTCGTTAGGGTTACGAATATTGGATTGACCCACCGTGAAAAATACTTCGTTGATTCGTGTCAAAAGTATTTATCACATAGGTTATCCTCAAGCCTGAGGTATTTGGTTTGGGATGCGGTAACTGTTGTCTTCTTAGCGCGTTCTAACGCCACGCTGTAACAGGGTGGTCATAAGGGGCGTGTCTAGATTCAGTGGGAGCCGTGCAAATATGCAAGATGGTAATTGCACCTCTTTTTTAGGAGAGATATTTCCGGGCCCCTTGACTGATTAGAGAAACTGGTAAGTGCACGGTCGTGCCCAAACGAACTGATCTGTTCTTTGTCGTTTATCACGCAGTTTCGAAATCAAGTATGTCATGAACAAATTCTTGAGTCTCTGAGTTGACTTTTTCCATGCTCATGCTCAAAATTGAAATATCGCGCTGCAAGGGACAAACCTATATATATATATATATATATATATATATATATATATATATATATATATATATATATATATATATAAATTGAATCAATAAAGAACCATGTGTTAAATAAAGAACCTAAAGAACCAATCTGGACCTTTGGATCATCAAAATCAATGGATGAGATTGATTGGTGGCAAAACTGTAATTATTATGTATCAATTAAGGAAGAAAAGGGTAAACATGGAAAATCCCCCCCCCCCCCCCCCTCCCCCAACAAACTCGATTTTTTTTTAAAAAAAACCCCAAAAATTTTTAAATTGTCATAACTTTTTAAGTTTTGTGAATTTGAACAAAAAAATTATACCAATCTTTTAGTTTTTTAATCCTCTTTCAAACAAGATCACTCTTCCCATATTTTTCTAAAATATTTTTAACATGAAAATTTTGTTTGCATTTAGGCAGCATGTACGTTTTCGTTTTTTGCATTTTGTATTCAGGTTTCAATGAACACAGCTCAAAATGCAAACTACGGATTTTGCATTTAGGCTTGAATGAACCCAGCTCAAAATGCAAACAACGGAGTTTGCATTTAGGCTTGAATTGCCCAGCTCAAAATGCAAACTACGGATTTTGCATTTAAGCTTGAATTACCCAGCTCAAAATGCAAACTACAGATTTTGCATTTTGGGCTTGAATGAACCCAGCTCAAAATGCAAACTTCAGATTTTGCATTTTGAGTTTAAATGAACCCAACTCAAAATGCAAACTTTGCATTTCAAAAAAAAAAAAGTTTCAGAAATATATCAAGTCCGGTCTTGTTTGAAAGAGGACGAAAAACTAAATCTAACGGTATAATTTTTATGTTAAAATTGTTAAGAACGAACGAGTTATGATTATTTAAAGTAAATGGGGTTTTTTTTTAAGTTTGTTGTGGGTTTTGGTTGAGGGTCCTGTAGGCGCCGATTGTTTTTTTTTTTTTTTTTCCTTTTTTGCCCTAAACAATGTGCCACATGTCATTACCAGGGAGGTTCTTTAGGTTCTTTGTTTAAGGGAGGTTCTTTGTTTAACCACACCCTATATATATATATATATATATATATATATATATATATATATATATATATATATATATATATATATATGCAAGTTTGTATATATAAAAACGTACCCATTCATAAACAGGGAGTTTATGATAGTTTAGTTTATAACAGGTTACTTCTAAGCAGGTTGCTTATGAAGTTTTTATCACAAGTTACTTTGGGGTATAAGAGTTCTTATAACCTGGTTATCCTAAGTGTCTGGCTAGGGACCTCCTTAGGCTAACAATGTGCAGTAACTATTACTTATCTTGCACAAGTGGGAGTCTGTTAGATTATGTGTAGAGATAATTAATAGGTATGTTGTATCCAATGTTATAAGAGACTAAAGGGTCACACTGCTACATACCCAATTCAGAACAGTTGGATTTCACCTTTTGTCTGTGTGGAAATAATTAATCAGTTAGATTAATTATTAAAGAGATAAACGAATAATTAATCAGTAGTATTAATTATTGAGAGATATAAATAATTATCCAGTTTGGATTAATTATTAGAAAGAAATAAATAATAAATACTTATTTATTATTTAAGGAGAATTAAATATTAAGTCTTTAATATTTAACGGACTAAGTTAATTAATTAACTAGTAAAGTCCAGGGGGTCAAAGTGAAGAGATTGAAAGTTTAATTAAAACCAGCGGGCTTTTAATTAAACAGGCTTAGGTCCAAGTTAATCCCTATATAATATCCTTAAGCCTTAAGGATTAGATGATATGAGACAAGGATTAACCTAGCCACCAAGACAACTCTCTCCCTCTCATTCTCGTCGACCTCTCTCCTCGTCGACTCTCTCCTTCTCGCCGATCTCTCTCTCGGTCTCTCTCTCGTCGAACACAAACTGAAGAACACTAGGTGGTCTTTCGGTTTTGGTAGTTTGCGAAGTATACACACAAAGAGTTTCGAGGTATTTGAAGCTCGGGTGATCCAGGAGCGGTCTAGCAGCCAGTTCAATCGGAGGTGCAGTAGTGGTGGACCACTTTAGCAATCCTAAAGGTTTTTGTTCAGGTATAATCTTATAACCTTATATGTGGATTGTTTGTCAAGAAACTATGTTGATCATGTAAGTTTTAAAGATCCTAACCCTTTTGGGGTTTAGAGGGTTGTGTTCAATCCAGTTCCACTTTTAAGATTGAACCAGTGGAATCAAACCCAGGCTTGACCAGTTTGTGTCACAAGGTGGTTTGGTCAGGTTCAAAACCCCTCAGTACGTTGGTGGTGCAGTAGTGGTGGACTTACTTTAGCAATCCCAGGATTAAACAGGTATTGTTTTCTTATCCTTTTATCTGGATTGGTGTTGAGAAACTGATATGATCATTAGTAAGATCCTAACCCTTTTAGGGTTTAGAGGGTTGTGTTCAATCTGTTTCCGCTTTAGGATCGAACCAGTAGAATCAAACCCAGGGCTTGACTAGTTTGTGTCGTAAGGTGGTTTGGTCAGATCAAAACCCTTCAGTGGTATCAAAGCCTCGACTCTATGATCTATATTTTCTAGTTTATCCTGTTTTTAAATTTAAGGTTTGTTCTTGATCTTCTACTTGCTTCTAGTGATTTTCGAAAATCAAGAATGGCAACAAAAAAGTTTGTTTTTGTTACCTGGTTATTAAAAGTTTTAATCCTATTGATCAGAAAGTTTAAATAGTTAGTTTGAACGGTTGAAGGATTACAACTTTTAAAGAAACAAGTCTTAAATCAAGATACATTAAACAGTTTGTTTAATTGATAGAAACCTAGTTAAATCTAGTTATATCATCTTCTTCTTCATTTTGTTTCTTCTTGTAAAAAATTGAAAATCAAAGGATGAGAAAAACAAGTTTTCAGTTTTTTCTAAAATATAAAAGTTTTAACTTTAATCAGATAAGTTTAAACAAGTTTTGTGTTTAAGCGGTTAAAAGATAAATCTTTTATCTAAAAAAAAATTGATCTTGACCAGGATTTTAAACAGTTTTTTGTTTAAAGGTTAAAATCTAGTTTTTAGAATTATTAATTATTAATGGAACAATTTTTTGGTCACGTTAATTATTAAAAAGTTTGGTTTTTGACTAAATCCAATTTTAATCAGGATATTAAAACTGGTTAGTTTTAATAGATTAAAAGGAATTAGGATTAAAAATTATTTATTTTGTTTTAATCGGAAAAATATGACCACCACCGTCGGCGGCGACGGCCCAGGTGCGGCGGTCGGAAGTCGACTGCAGCCCAGTTTTGGACAGATGATTGGCTGCATGGTAGGCGGCGGTGGCGTGGCTTCGGCCCAGGCACCACGGCCCAAGTGGGCTTCGGCCCAAGCACCACAGCCCAGGTGGTCTTTGGTCCAGATGGTTCTCGACCCAAGGAGGTTCTCGGTCCAAGGGGTTCTCGGCCTAGAGGTTCTCGACCCCAGGGGTTCTCGGCCCAAGGGGTTCTCGACCCAAGGGATTCTTGGCCCAGGTGGTTCTAGGCCCAAGAATAGATGGTCCAAATAGTTTTTTGGTTAAATGCAAAAATGTTATTAATTGTAAGTATTAAAATTAATAAAGTTTTATATAAACTAGCATTATATATATATATTTTAATCAGCTTCAGTTAAAATATATATTTTTTGAATGTTTTGTTTATCATGTCCAGTTGAGACATTATAAATAAACTCTAAAAAGGGTTAGTTTATATAAGGAGAAGCAAACAAGATGATGCTATTTAAATTATGATCAATTTTGTCGTGTTTAAGTTTTTGGGTAAAACTAGTAAAAACTCGACATAGGATTTATTCAAGTTTTTGAATAATGTTATGTTTTTCAAAGTTTATTGAAAAACTATTTTTGATCAAGTTAATTTAAACAATTTAGATGATTATAATTCTCATTTTTTATTAATAGTTATTAGTCAAAAGGGTAGATGAGAATGGTTAAACAAATCAAGTTCTGTGTTTATCGCTTTTATATTACTACTTGGTTGTTGTTTATATATATTGCGCGGTTGTGATATATAGCTATAGTTTTGCCGACTTAGGACTAGTTTTTTTTGTTCTTTTATCTTTGGTTTTGGGAAGGCCTGCGTGCCAATTACAATCCTTTTTTCAATTGTAATATTGTACTGGTTCGGGGAGGCCTGCGTGCCACTTACAACCCCTTTATTATTGTAATTGTAATAGTAGTAGTTATAGTTTTGACCCATAATCAAGACGGAGTTCAAGAAGATTTCCAAGATGATGTCTTGCACAGTGCTCGGATACTTCGGAGGAGGTGTCAAGGCAAGTGGGAGCAATGCATCACGAAGGCGAATCCAAGTCCTTTATCCTTAGGATTGACCTTAGGATTAGTTGGCAAAACTATAGGTTTTTATCTGCTTATTATCTGCGTGGTTGTGATCCTTTTATGCTTATTCATATTTGTATGTGATGCTATGAAAAAATGGGTTTAATAAAAGGTAATTATTAAACAGTGAAAAACCACGGTTCATGACAAACTATAATACGACTTCAGTTTGTTAGTCGTATTAGTTAAATTTTTATAAATTTAAAGTTTTGTCAAGGTTATAAGTTTGGAACTTATAAAGCCGTTTTGTGCACCTAGTATAGGTACACATGTAAATCGTATTTTTTTAAAACAGATGGTTTTAAAATGGTTTTTCAAAAATTGGAAAATTAAGTTTTTCTTTTAAACTTAATTATAAAACCCAAGAAAATCTTAGATCAGTGTGCTACCCATCTAATGGTACACCTTTGTTGTTAAATGGTACTCGGGTGTCGGAAGTGCCCAAACCTTGAGCATCCGGGTTCAAACCATTGCGGCAAAGGGTATGAAAGATTCTGCGATAATCGGGAGTCCCGGCTAGAATTCATACTGTCTTAGGTGGTGCGATCTATTTTGGTGATAATCGAGAGTCCCGGCCCAAAATGCACTAGAGTAGAGTTAAACATACTAGACTGGTTCTAAGTGCTCTACGAAGTTCTAGGAGTCGTACCAGCTAGGTACGATTGGTACAGGGTGTTACCTACAAGAAATAGCATGACTTGGCGGGAAGTGACCAAACCTTGCGTCAAGTATGTGAAATATGGGTTCTAGGTCTGATATATATTATTTATGGGTTTTTATGATTATGTTAAAAAGGTTTATTTGTAATTACTAATTAAACCGAGTGCTAGGGCAGATGTCAGGGAGGCTTTTCAGAAGCGCTCTAATGATGCCCTGGACGTGAGTTGCCTCATGCTTGCAACAATGAGTCCCGAGTTGCAGTCAAGCATGATGGAAACCCCTGCTTATGACATGATCCGCCCGCTGAGGGACATATTCCAGGAGCAAGCCTGCACGGAGCGTTATGATGCCACTAGGGCATTTAACTCGTGCAAGATGGTGAAGGGGACATCGGTCAGTAACCACGTCATGAAAATAAAAGGGTACATGGACCACCTGGAGAGACTTGGGCACCCAGTACTGTTGCAGCTAGCAACGGATACTATACTCAACTCGTTGTTAGACGACTATAAGCCTTTTATAGTCAACTACAACATGAACAACATGGAGAAATCCGTGGCTGAGTTGCACTCTATGCTTAAGACAGCGGAGCAGAGTATCGGGACCAAGTCTAAGGACGTCCTCATGGTGTGCAATGGCGGTTATAAGAAGAGGAAGGGGCGCAACGGAAAGGGAAAGGGTAAGACCCAGCCAAGCCAGAATGCACCCAGGGCTACTGATAACAACAAGGGTAAGAAGCCAAAGCCGAACAAGGCAAGAACCGAGAATCAGTTCTTCAAGTGCGGCGAGACCGGACACTGGAAGAGAGATTGTCCGAAGGCTCACGAAGCAGGAGGCAAGGCTGACTTCTCAGGTATCGTGTGACTAGCTTCTTTGTCACTTTCCACTTGTAAAGTTTCTTATGAGTTTTCTAAACCTTGCAATCGTTTATTGCAGGAGATGATGGAAAGTGAAGCAGCCCAGCATTTGAGATCCCACGTGCAGCTCGGATATTTAATAATTCTTTTTCCATAGTTATTAAACCTTTTTGTTCAAAGTTTTTGAATTTTTTGTTTGGCTTGGTTTGCTTAAAAACTTTTGGTTGACATTGCGGTTTTAATATTTTTTGAAAACTTGAATTATTTAGTTTATATCCGTGCACGTGTGCTTGTTTTTTTTGGTGAATCAGATTAGTCCAGTTGTGACTAAAGGATACTAATAAGTCAAGTTTTGACTTAATAGGTGATTGATAGTGATCTTATGTAGTAATTGTTATAGTTGCATTAAATCTCACTATATAAATACTTAGATAAACAAGTTGTGTTTATGAAATTAGAAAATCTTTCTAATTTACAAGTATTTAAGAACCTTATGAAAGATGAATGTTCAAGGCATTGAACATGATCAGATAAGAAGTAATATTTATTATTTCTAGATAAAAGTTTTTGGACAAAACATTTAAGAAAGTATAAAGGTGATTATAATAGTTATTATGATCAAGGTTGTTTTATACTAAATGTTTTAGACAAAGAAATTTAAAATACTTTTACAAGTGTTTTATACTTTTAATCGTGTTAAGTTTAATGAAACCGTATTCCATAATTTGAAAGGAGGATATATGAGAGATCCAAGTTCTGGTTTTATGAAACATTTTAAATTTCTCACAAAAACTGTTTTATGAGCAAGTGTTTTAAAACACTAGTTTGAGGCGTATTAGTCAAGGACTATCTAAAAGGTTGTTTTAAGGTAATGCACTTTTTCATAAAAGAAAGTGGGAGCACCTGACTGGTGTATTAAGTTATTAAGGTTGATCTAACTAGTATGATAAATACAAGTATGAACTTTTAAAGTATATAATTGTCGGATGATTTTAGAAGTGATCTAAAATAAAAAGTTCTTGAAAGAGAACTGATCCAAGGAACGCATGACTCATTGAAAGGTTCTTAATAAGGATGTCATTGCAAGTTTTTTTAAGTCAACTTATGACTTAAAAAGAATTATACATGATGCAAAAGGTTCAAAAGGTCAAAATATTTAATGTTGGTGGTTGATTAACTTTAGAGATGATAAATTAGGATATTTTTCGGTATCCTTAGTAATGAAATTAGATAAGTGTTTGTTTACACTAGGGATCTAATCTCAAGTTTACAAGTATGTGTAAATGGATTTATCGTTTCAAAAGGGGATATGAATCTAGTAAGATTTATCACATCTACAAGTGTAATTAGAGTTTTAATTACAAGGAGATTATTTTATAAACTCAGAAACTTTGAAGTTATTTCCAGTTCTCCAAGTTTAAGGAATTTATAAAATAAGTAAGTCTAGAATTTTTTTTGGGTTGCGAAAACGATTTCTAACAAAACCAAGAAGGAGTGCTTTAAAGTACTAGTCTTGAGTTTTGGGTTTATAGGCATATTATTTTCTCTGTAATCCGTGATAAGTTACAATGTAAAATAATAAGTAATTCAGATAAACACTGTGAATTGAGTCAATGAAATGGTAGAAATTATGCATCTTTATTCCAGGGTGGAATATGGAGGGTGCAGAAATTAGTTTCATTGTTGTTCACCATTTTGTATGTTTTAAACTATCCAGGAATAAACTTGGTTTATTCAAAACATTATCCGTGACTACTTATCTTGGTGGGAACCTCGATAGGGTTGTAAAGTCATCGTAATTTTGGGGTAGATTCGAAGGTATATCGAATATAGCTGCAAAAGGTTTTTACGGACCAAAATTGACGGATATTCGTTAGGGTTACGAATATTGGATTGACCCACCGTGAAAAATACTTCGTGGATTCGTGTCAAAAGTATTTATCACATAGATTATCCTTAAACATGAGGTATTTGGTTTGGGATGCGGTAACTGTTGTCTGCTTAGTGCGTCCTAACGCCACGCCGTAACAGGGTGGTCATAAGGGGCGTATCTAGATTCAGTAGGAGTTGTGTTGCCAAATGCAAATATGCAAGAAGGTATTTGCACCTCCTTTTTAGGAGATATATTTCTGGGCCCCTTGACTAATTAGAGAAACTGGTAAGTACACGGCCGTGCCAAAACGAACTGATCTGTTCTTTGTTGTTTATCACGCAGTTTTGAAATCAAGTATGTCATGAACATAATTCTTGAGATTTTGGGTTGACACTCTCCATGCTCATGCTCAAAATTGAAATATCGCGCTTCAAGGGACAAACCTATAATAACCGTACCCATTCATAAACAGGTAGTTTATGATAGTTGATTCATGGACAATTAGTTTATGATAGATTGCTCATGAACAGTTGTTATATGAGAGTTTACATTATCATATTTTGTTTTGACGGTTTTGAACTTTCTCCTCCGGTTTATCACATGTTAGAAGTTGACGGTTTATTACCATATGTTTGATCGAGCATTCTTTCCCTTCAATATCGATTTCAAAGCCTTGAAGTATGAGTTGTTTCATACTTAAGACTTTTATGTTGATTCCCGGTGCAAAACCAACATATGGAATCGTGAAACAATATTCCTCTGAGTCAACTTCAATTTCTCCTATGCCATGAATCGGGATCAATTCACCGTTTTCTTCATTCACCATTTCCATCTTCCTCATCGAAATGAAAAGATTCATTTCGGGTGTCAAGTGTTGTGTTATCTTTGTATTGACATACCAAGTCCTATCCCAATTTTCAACATCCGATCCTTTGACTATATAATCACCGTTGATTATGATTCGATCCATATGACTTTGAGTGAAAGGTTCCCTTGGTTTATACTTTATTTTCTTGG